>CANNZV010003281.1:0-67833 GCA_947561585.1 Caprella mutica
GTACTATACTGTATATGTATAATTGTATGTACCGTATATGGAGCAAATTAATGTTATATAACTGCATAAACAATATATAGCACATTTACTAAATAATCCAGAATGTGTAGTTAAATGTAAATCATTCACACACAGTGTGTACTACTGCAAGTACACAGACTGTAAATCATTCACACACAGTGTGTACTACTGCAAGTACACAGACTGTAAATCATTCACACACAGTGTGTACTACTGCAAGTACACAGACTGTAAATCATTCACACACAGTGTCTACTACTGCAAGTACACAGACTGTAAATCATTCACACACAGTGTGTACTACTGCAAGTACACAGACTGTAAATCATTCACACACAGTGTGTACTACTGAAAGTACACACAGTGTGTACAACTGCAAGTACACAGACATTAAATAGTGTGATTGTGACGCGGTGTGTTTATAGTCGGTGTAATGAATTAGGTCCGTGACTGCACATTAGGCAGTGACAGTGTCCCATAATTACAACAAAGATCACACAAACCACCAATTGGTATAAAATGGCGTGAGGGCAATTATAGGCATGTTATAGGGAGTTATAGGCATGTTGTAGGGAATTATAGGCATGTTATAGGGAATTATAGGCATGTTATGGGGAGTTATAGGCATGTTATGGGGAATTATAGGCATGTTATAGGGAGTTATAGGCATGTTATGGGGAATTATAGGCATGTTATAGGGAATTATAGGCATGTTATGGGGAATTATAGGCATGTTATAGGGAATTATAGGCATGTTATGGGGAATTATAGGCATGTTATGGGGAATTATAGGCATGTTATAGGGAATTATAGGCATGTTATAGGGAATTGTAGGCATGTTATAGGGAATTATAGGCATGTTGTAGGGAATTATAGGCATGTTATAGGGAGTTATAGGCATGTTATAGGGAATTATAGGCATGTTATAGGGAATTATAGGCATGTTATAGGGAATTATAGGCATGTTATAGGGAATTAGAGGCATGTTATAGGGAGTTATAGGCATGTTATAGGGAGTTATAGGCATGTTATAGGGAATTATAGGCATGTTATAGGGAATTATAGGCATGTTATAGGGAATTAGAGGCATGTTATAGGGAGTTATAGGCATGTTATAGGGAGTTATAGGCATGTTATGGGGAATTATAGGCATGTTATAGGGAATTAGAGGCATGTTATAGGGAATTAGAGGCATGTTATAGGGAGTTATAGGCATGTTATAGGGAGTTATAGGCATGTTATAGGGAATTATAGGCATGTTATAGGGAATTATAGGCATGTTATAGGGAATTAGAGGCATGTTATAGGGAGTTATAGGCATGTTATAGGGAGTTATAGGCATGTTATGGGGAATTATAGGCATGTTATAGGGAATTAGAGGCATGTTATAGGGAGTTATAGGCATGTTATAGGGAATTATAGGCATGTTATGGGGAATTATAGGCATGTTATAGGGAATTATAGGCATGTTATAGGGAATTATAGGCATGTTATGGGGAATTATAGGCATGTTATGGGGAATTATAGGCATGTTATGTTATAGGAAAAATTATAGACATTTTAGGTTATAGAGAAACTTATAGGTATTTCGTGTTAAAGGAAATTATAGGTATTTCAGGTTAGAAGAAATTATAGGCATTTCAGGTTAGAAGAAATTATAGGCATTTCATGTTATAGGAAATTACAGGAATTCTATGTTATAGTGAAATATAAAGGGATAGATCAGACAAATAAAAAAACTTCTTGAAATATGTCAGAATTTTTTTTTTGAAATTATAGGTAAATAGCTATGATATATGCAATCGCTTGAGGGTTAGAATAAGGAAATCTTTGTCAGGTCGTGGCTATGTATCACAGTTATAATTGTTATAGTCTAATGATCCATAAAATAACACCAATCACAATAAATAGTCATCGTCTATTATCGGAAACTTTAATCCGAATGAGGGATAAAAGTAAATTATAATCGAATATTCATAAATCAGTTATAGGATAAGTTATTAATTATCAGTCAGATCCACATTTTCGGACACGTAAGAAAAATATTTTTTTATTTTAATTGGTATCCATGATACCTGCAGGTACCATGGATACCAATTAAACTAACAAGTCAAATAATAATTATTACGCATTTTTTCTTATATGTTCGAAAAGGTGTAGTAGTCCCATAGCTCGTGACTTAGCATTTATGTGTGCTAAAGGTTCGAGTTCGATTCCCGTTGAGGTAATTGACTTTGTATATTTTGGTATAAGTTATTTGATATTTCTTCACAGTTCTAATTCCCATTCTCACTCTAATGTGACCGACTATAAATCACGTTAATTCAATTCCAATGTACATAATAAATGTATATGACAAACTTTGTGCCATATCATACACATCACACTGCACTTATACTTAGTTCTCATTTATGTCAGTAACTGACAGTTTCGTATTGGCTTTCTTAATAGAAACTTGTTATTATTGGTAATGTATGGCAAATGTAACTAGAGGTTTGTTTTTCATTTCTATTCTTCGAAGATTGTACAGCTAGTCGTAACTAAATTTCATTAGAAAAGGAATCATTGTGAGAAAATTGAAATAATTATAAAGAAATCGGAATGATTATAAAGAAATTGAAATAATTATAAAGAAATTGAAATAATTATAAAGAAATTGAAAAAAATTATAAAGAAATCGGAATAATTATAAAGAAATTGAAATAAATATGAAGAAATAATTATAATAGCTACTCCAAAAGATATAGTTAGCTGTACAAGCTACTCCAAAAGATATAGTTAGCTGTACAAGCTACTCCAAAAGATATAGTTAGCTGTACAAGCTACTCCAAAAGATAGATATAGCTTGCTGTACAAGCTACTCCAAAAGATATAGCTTGCTGTACAAGCTACTCCAAAAGATATAGCTTGCTGTACAAGCTACTCCAAAAGATATAGCTTGCTGTACAAACTACTCCAAAAGATATAACTTGCTGTACAAGCTACTCCAAAAGATATAGCTTGCTGTACAAGCTACTCCAGAAGATATAGCTTGCTGTACAAGCTACTCCAAAAGATATAGCTTGCTGTACAAGCTACTCCAAAAGATATAGCTTGCTGTACAAACTACTCCAAAAGATATAGCTTGCTGTACAAACTACTCCAAAAGATATAGCTTGCTGTACAAGCTACTCCAAAAGATATAGCTTGCTGTACAAGCTACTCCAAAAGATATAGCTTGCTGTACAAACTACTCCAAAAGATATAACTTGCTGTACAAGCTACTCCAAAAGATATAGCTTGCTGTACAAGCTACTCCAGAAGATATAGCTTGCTGTACAAGCTACTCCAAAAGATATAGCTTGCTGTACAAGCTACTCCAAAAGATATAGCTTGCTGTACAAACTACTCCAAAAGATATAGCTTGCTGTACAAGCTACTCCAAAAGATATAGCTTGCTGTACAAGCTACTCCAAAAGATATAGCTTGCTGTACAAACTACTCCAAAAGATATAGCTTGCTGTACAAGCTACTCCAAAAGATATAGCTTGCTGTAGAAGCTACTCCAAAAGATATAGCTTGCTGTACAAGCTACTTCAAAAGATATAGCTTGCTGTACAAACTACTCCAAAAGATATAACTTGCTGTACAAGCTACTCCAAGAGATATAGCTTGCTGTACAAGCTACTCCAAAAGATATAGCTTGCTGTACAAGCTACTCCAAGAGATATAGCTTGCTGTACAAGCTACTCCAAAAGATATAGCTTGCTGTACAAGCTACTCCAAAAGATATAGCTTGCTGTACAAGCTACTCCAAAAGATATAGCTTGCTGTACAAGCTACTCCAAAAGATATAGCTTGCTGTACAAGCTACTCCAAAAGATATAGCTTGCTGTACAAGCTACTCCAAAAGATATAACTTGCTGTACAAGCTACACTTACTCTTGATTAAGAAGCAGTCGTTAAGCTAATTAATTCGACGATTTAATGTTGACGGAACACGGTGGCGGTACCCCCATATAAGGGGGGGGGGGGTATAATAGACTGTACAGGGTGAATCCAGACCCAATCATCTGAAATATTTCACCTGACGGTAACCTTCGACTTGAAATCAATTACAATTAAGTCAAAATGGATCATAACTAATGTATGGTCTTCTGCTAATACTTATTGTAGCGTAACCAGTAAGGTGATAATTAAAAGCCTACCATTTTACGTGAAATTGGTTGTGATGAGTAGGCCTAGAGGATTAGACTAATAATGTACAGGAGGGGAGACTCTAGATAAGCCTAAACAAAATGGAGTCAGAGTCTACACGGTTAGATGTTAAACAATTGCTGACACGTGTTTGAACCTATATGTGGTATAAATATATACCACGGTGACAGGAATATTGCCCGGAGGAATTTTGCCAGTGTGGAATTTTGCCCGGCGGATTTTTGCCTGGTGGAATTTTGCCAGTGTGGAATTTTGCCAGGCGGATTTTTGCCCGGCGGAATTTTCACCGTGGATTATATATTTATAGCTTTAACTTGGTAGATTGTAAATTAAAGGTTTAAAATGTGAGATTCAACTTACATAAATATAAATCGTTTTAATTTAACTTTAACATATTGTACTATAACAAGTTTTATTTAACCAATGTAAAATAGCCACGAAATTGAAAATATAATTACAGAACATCTTATAAATTGGACTGTTATATATTTTGACTGCAGTTTAGTTTAAAATAATACTATATAGTTTGCTTTATTTAAAATACTGTAATTTAGTATTCTTAACTGTTGTTTGTAATTAACTTACGGCTTTTTTTCACCTGTACAGTACTTCGTGACGAGATATGACTAAATGTTCATTAATATGTTCAATGATTTCATTAACTATTTCATCGTTTTCAATCATACATTAGATATTAATAGGATTTTATTTTAAATAATGATATCTTTTCCACGTGAACTTCATATTACCGATGCCATTGTGAAATGTATAAGACAATAGCTGTAATGGAGCAAGCTTCAGGAACCAACTGATTACAATGAATGAATCTTCATCTTACTTTTTCAGGTCGCATTCATAATAACTGTTAAATTGTAACGATTATATAGTTTGTTTCTTAAATTATTGGAAATGTTGAATTATTGTTTGTTAGGTTAACCTTACTTCTGCATTCTACAACATTCTACAAGAATGTTAGAATATATGTATGTATGATGTTCAGTAATTATCTTAAGTAAATTCAAAATTCATTTTATTTTAATTTCCGTGGCTATTTAATATTAGTTAAATAAAACTTGCCATAGTACAATATGATAAAGTTAAATTAAAACGATTTATTTTTATGTAAATTGCATCTCACATTTTAAACTTTTGATTTACAATTTACCAATTTAAACCTAGAAATATATAATCCACGGGGAAAATTCCGCCGGGCAAAATTCCACACTGGCAAAATTCCGCCGGGCAAAATTCCTAGAAGGATATACTATATGACTCCCGCATGTCTGTATCTTAATATGCAAACCTTTCTTGTAAAATGAAGTAATTTTGTATACTTATATGACGCCACGGTTAATAATAATAAAATAGTGCCCGTGTAAAAATTTCTACGGTCAAACCAAAGTGAAAAGGTCAATTACTTAATACATTCTATAGTACATTTTGTTACCTGTCGATGGCAGTGTTCAATATCATTTGTGTTGGTGTTCATAAGGATATTTCTATTTCTTTCATTCGTGAAAAGCAAGACAATATTAGATGGAAAAATTATTTGAGGTTCCGCATCAATTTTGTACCTTTCTCACATGCATTCTACATGTTTTCACATCTTATTCAACAACTAACCTTGTAGCTAATTATATTTTACTATTGGTGTTCCCCAAGTTAATCAATTATATCCCCCCCCCCAGTCCATTTTCTCCTAAGCTACCCCATTGTTAACCAGTTCTATTTCCCCCAGTCCATTTTCCCCTAAGTTACCCCACCGTTAACCAGTTCCATTTTCCCCAGTGCTATTTTCTCCTAAGCTACCCCATCGTTAACCAGTTCCATTTCTCCCAGTCCATTTTCTCCTAAGCTACCCCATCGTTAACCAGTTCCATTTCCCCCAGTGCCATTTTCTCCTAAGTTACCCCTTCGTTAACCAGTTCCATTTCCCCCAGTGCTATTTTCTCCTAAGCTACCCCATTGTTAACCAGTTCCATTTCCCCCAGTCCATTTTCCCCTAAGTTACCCCACCGTTAACCAGTTCCATTTTCCCCAGTGCTATTTTCCCCTAAGCTACCCCATCGTTAACCAGTTCCATTTCCCCCAGTCCATTTTCTCCTAAGCTACCCCATCGTTAACCAGTTCCATTTCCCCCAGTGCCATTTTCTCCTAAGCTACCCCATCGTTAACCAGTTCCATTTCCTCCACAGACGATGACGGTAGCGATTCCGGAGACGCTGCCGCTAAGCGCCGTCGTTCCCGCACCAACTTCAATTCGTGGCAACTGGAAGAGCTGGAGAGAGCTTTCGAGAGCTCTCACTACCCAGATGTCTTCATGAGAGAAGCTCTCGCCATGAGACTTGCTCTCACTGAGAGCAGAGTTGCAGTGAGTGAAACTGGTTTGAAATAGAAATGTACAAAAAAAATTAACTCGCACTTTCTTCAGTAATTTTATAGCTTTATTATCATTCTATATTGTAAGAATAGTTCGAAAACTGAATTTTATTTATTTGGGAAAATTAAATAAATTTTTCCTCAGAGTAATTTTAAGAAAAATTTACAAACATTTAAAATTTTGATCAAACTCATGAAAAAAATGTATAGCAAAAGTAGAAATCTAGCAAAAATAGGATTTTTTATAGCAAAGTATAGAAACATTAAACTATAGAAAAAGTTCATTTCTGACGATATTTTGCCCCTACATTGATCATTTCCCATGCGAATACATACAGTTCTCCTAGATAGGAATCATAGGACACCCATATAGAAATAATCCGCTAATTAGTATAACAAAGATAACCGTATCCATATCCATTAAAGTACCGACTAGATTGGCCCGATAAAAGGGTAATTAGTTTCTTTAGAATTAAGGTAGACATATAGGTAAATTTATGGTATCCTGTTTATAGGGAGCTAGGGGAGGGGTGTTACTTATAGTTGTTCCTGTGATGTTGCCTAGTTATTAGTGGATCTAGTTTTTCACACGGTAGCGATACTAGTGTATGACGTAAACTATGTTATTTGAAACAATTAGTTTCGAATAATATGACTTGATCATCATTTCTTGATATTAAGGGAATATCAAGATGGCAAAAAATAATACATTTAAGATCCTACAATTTTCGAATCTTGTGAATTTAAAATGTACGAAGTCAAGATTAGTTACATAAATTTTATATTTCTGATCTTAAAAAACAAGTCGTTTTAAACCTATTATATTATTAAAACAAATTAGTATATAATACCTTCTATTAACAGTCTATAGTATATCACCAGGGAATTGAGAACTCTAACCTTTTGCGATCTAACTAATTGGTCTATATCACTATAATACGGATATCAAAGACATTGTATTTAAGAGCTTGTGACAATTTAGCATAAGTACCTATGTGACCTCAGAAGTAAAGGCATTATGGACAATATACTGCTTGGTGCACTCAAATTAAAGGTACTACAAGAGTAGAATTAGGCTTCGATGCAGAATGTTGATGTCGTTCTTATTCTTACTTCTGATTGATTGAATTGATGCGTGCAGTGAGTGGCAATTTGCTTCTAAAGAAGACATCACTTGAATAGCTTCGGGTAACGATAACTTAGAATGTAGCTCTGTGAAATCAAATTTGAATGCCTAGTTGACATATTTAAACATGTATTTGATTCATGTGTCAAGCCATACAAAATAGATGGAATACTGAGAGAACAAATTATGTGGTGGACACATACAGTTATTACTAAGAGGTTATTTAAACTCTATGTTGAAGGTTTTTTCAGTTTTCAAGATTTAGAATAAAAAAATTGCTATGCATCATCAGGAAAGGGAGTCAGACGTATCCTTGTCCTGATGATGAATAGCAATCTTGATGATATGGATTTTCCGTTGCGTATAAATTTTTTCAATCAGATACAGTTAAATATGACCATACAATATTGTTTGTACTTGATGAATCTTCTATCTCTTTCTCATTATTCAACTTAAATAATAATGTACATCATAGTATCGAATTTAGTAAACGTATATTCTGTTAACTCTGCTGTCAGTATTGTGACATCATCAATCCGAATTAAAAGTATAGTATTTAAATTGAAAAAGGAATTCATAATGTTTCTGTAACCTGTCTATATGGTTCACAACCTGTATAGAGACTCGAATACAACAAAGACTATCGCATCTAACGTAGGGTAAGTTACGAATTATCGGTCGGTTTCACATCTTCGGTCAAGTAAGAAAAACAATATAATAATTACTATTATTACTTTTAATTGGTATCCATGAACAGTATCATATTTTTCAATTAAAATAATAATTGTTATTATATCGTTTTTTCTTATATGACCAAAGATGTAAACTGACCGATAATTCGTAAGTTACCCCATATTCGATCATCAAAATGTAGGCCTCAAAATGATCTAATTCGTTCACAACATTTCACCCAGACACTGTCATACAGTCCTGTAGGAGGAAATGTAAGAAATAGAGGCTAGGAAATATGACCGTGTGTTGCGTATCATGTATATAGCACAGTATAAAGTGCACTAATATATTAATTAATAGCTATAACATCTAAATTCTTACTTGGAGTACAATAATTTAATGAAAAAAAAAATCGAAATTATCCGGTCGAAATGTTTTTTTTATAGATGATTACGAAAAATAATGAATGAATTATATTGATTTTTATACTTTTTTAGCACAAAGTAGCTTACTAAATTTAAATATCTTAAATAGGTGATAAACATACGCTATTCCTTAAGGCTATCGGAATCACTTGACACTATAAATGTTATTTATAGGGCAGACTATAATTTTAAACATATATTAATACCATGAATGAAAAATTATATTTACTCAAGTTTCCTCTGATACTTGAAAACGTCTAATTAAGTACATGTCTTATCCATGCTATTCCTACGAAGAAACCGAAAACATTTAATTACCATTCTAACTGGAATCAAGTATTCCATGCATACCGAACAGATAGAACAACATGGAGTATTTCAGCATATGTGGATGTCTTTCATTCAATTAGACTCAGAAAATGAGGTAGTTAGAGTGGCAATTGGTATGTTGCAGCTATGAGTAACTGCACACACGATGATATACTGCTAGAACGACTTACGTGCTGTTTGAGATAATTAACATGGGAATGCACTTTGTAGCTACAACTAATATTATTTTGCCTAATATTAAAAAAAGAATTTTTCTACGTCAATCATGTTTTTTATGTTTTTTAATTAATTTTGTATACTATTGAACAATTTTCATTGTTAATATCAATAAAAATTGATATATGTTAGATAGCGAGAAATTTAAAAAAAGGATAATAATTACTACCTAAAATTTGAATAAGTTCAACAAAAAAACTATGATTTAATTGAAAATGTGAATAAAATTATTCAGCAAAAATAATTGAAAAACATGATGTGGTACATAATTAGCATTTATAATCATACAAATCGGATACAAATTTCCGTATTTACTGATTAGGTTTTTGTTGGCGATAGTCCGACCGACACTGGGTTAACAACTTGATTTGTGAAGGGGAAAAAATAGAGCAGGATTGAGCTGTTCCTTCTTCAGAACCATAGCGCAAGCAACCACTTCCATTAACGGATATGCATGATCACCTGGCTACCTACTTCTAGCACTCACTGTAACGGAATAGAACCTAGCTAGGTAGTGCAGAAGATAAATTAGTGGGATACTCAATATTTCATAGGGATAATAATCTCCCAAACCGTATCTATGCTACTGCCCGAGCGAGTATCTAATATACTGCCCGCAATAATTGATTTCAAAATCATGGTAGGTTAGGCTACCTTAAATGTTATCGGATTTAGGTAATGTTAGGTACCTATAAACAAAACTAGTCTTTTAATTACTTTATCATGGAAAAATGCTTACTAATGATCTAATTTTTGAATCTACGTCGGGTCGCGGGTAGACTCCTGTGAGTGACCGTCACCCCGAAAGGTGTAACAACCCGTCATTGGCAGGTATATGTGTATGATTATTACAACATAGTCTGCGATCGTAACAACGATACATTAATGCCTAACATAACGCATGATGGATCGGAGGAAACGTGTTTCCTGCGCCGCCGCCGACCCTACGTGTAATAGTCCCTGAACACCGCGGCGGCGAACTTGCATGATGTCTTACTTAGTCGAAATGACTTCATTTGACAGTTCAGGGAAGAAAATAAACCTACCAAGAGACTTGAGCAGTGAAAAGCTTCGATTTTATATCAAATGTACTAACAGAACCTTGTATCACACTTTAGAAAAAGCTATAATATGTACTATATAGAAAGATAAATAAATAATAAAAAAGGAAGCCCCAAAGATGTATGAATTTTACTAATTCTAAAATACAAAATATAAATATTAGTATTTAATTTTAATAATATATTGTGACGAATTAAAATATTAAATGAGTACATATTATCTCTATTCACCAGTAGATAGTAAGTAAATAGAGCTTTCAGCTTTACCGACAAACACGTTGTCTACATGACAGGTAGAATTATTAGAAGTGACATTTTTATTTATTCCTCGTGTAAGGATGAATCATTAATTTAAATGGTTGGCAATTTTATACTTCCTTTAATTACAGGTGAAAAAAGGTGGAAACAAAGCTATTTGCAGTGACCAACCCGCATTAGCAATTAGTTACACGTCATAGCTCAGGGGGAGGGAAAGAAATGTAGGAACGAGCAAGCAGGCGGGCGGGCGGGCGCGTTGCAGCTGTTGCTAGACACAAACTGAGTAGAGCTATAACTACAGACAGTATTCTCAGTTGTCACTGGACATGACAGTTAAATAATATCAAACACTCCCCCTAATGATAGAGTCCATAACACGCTCTCTGTAATGAATATACTCATCACTTTCTCCTCACCTGATTCGCGTAGGTATTACCGTCTCGGGTCTGCGGAAAACTTTTAAACTGTTCAGATATATGAGAATAAAAACTTTGGATTAAAATATTGTAGTAGCCTTTAGTGAGAATTAATGAATAGGCACTAATTGTAGATTTGTTAACTAAACATTCCCTTTTCTTAATTTCCAGGTGTGGTTCCAGAATCGTCGTGCGAAGTGGCGTAAGAAGGAGCAAACTCGCAAGGGTCCCGGCAGACCGGCCCACAACGCACATCCACAAAGTTGTTCGGGAGAACCAATTCCTCCAGATGAACTTGCGAGAAGAGAAAAACACAGAAAGGAGAAGAGGATCCAGAAGCAACTGGAGAGACAGCAGCGAAAACTGGCGCTAAAGGGGGTTCAGGTCTCCATGGAGCAATTAAGGAAAGAATTTAACACAAACGGACATCTAGAACCTGAAATTGACGTGGTTGGGGATGATTCGGACGGTGAAAACTATCGTAATTCGGAAGACGGCTATTTCTCCCCTCACCGAGCATCTTCACCTCGTCCAACAACACCTCCCAGTCCCTCTAGCCCACCAACCAAAAGATCAAGACCATCTGCATTCACAATAGCATCACTTCTATCTTTAGCGGACAGACCTAACACACCACAGAGCAATCTAAAACCATTTACCTCCTTCCCTCCTTCGTCTCCTACAATCGCAGATATTCCTCTTACGTCTAACGTTGAGAGATCCTCAAAATCAGCTCCTAGTTCACCTAAAGCCACTGAGCGAAGACGGACTCCTTCTCCTAATAGTTTAAGAAGAAGTTCATCCCCAATTCATGTCACACCTCAAGAAAATGGTTTTTAGGGATTAACTCTTCGATCGTCTTCTCATGTACATTTTTAAATACTTTGTTAGTCTCTATCATGTGTAAGTGAAAGGTGTAAATATGATCCATTTTTGTGATAGCTTTCATTGTAGGTAGGTACACAGTATAAAATTGTACAAAAGTTTAACACATACTTATATGCGTTTAAAACACATATCTTGTAAAATGGTTTCAAAGTATGACGATAAAATGACTGCTGTACATACCTGAGTCGTTTTAGCTGCATGAGTTGTTGCCATAGTAACGTACAGTGTTGCTTTTTGCCAATTACAGTCAACATTTACTGAATCATCAATTCAGAACTATTGATTTCGAATGAAGGAGTCATAAAAGCAGCTTCTTGACTCAATTCCCCTGCTTGTAATAGCTCAACTTATCTCAGATTGTTATCAATCAGGAAACTGTTGCAATGCACTTTCAGGGAAGACTGGCTAACACTTCAAGCGTCCAGAATCAGGTAAACAATTAAAATGCCCGAGACTATAAAACAGAAGAAACTACAATTACTTTGGCTCTGAAAAAATGTTATTTACCACCAAGAAAATTGTTAGTATATTTTGAAGAATAATTTAGAAAAAAAGTACAAAAATGATATTAGTTTCAATAGGTACTAAAAAATTGGTATTACAGTACTGATAATAGTTTATTCCAATACCATTACCATATAGTAACGGTAACTATTTATTCCAATACCATTACCACAGTACCGGTAACTATTCATTACAATACCATTACCACAGTAACGGTAACTATTCATTACAATACCATTACCACAGTAACGGTAACTATTCATTCCAATACCATTACCACAGTAACGGTAACTATTCATTCCAATACCATTACCACAGTACCGGTAACTATTCATTACAATACCATTACCACAGTACCGGTAACTATTCATTACAATACCATTACCACAGTAACGGTAACTATTCATTACAATACCATTACCACAGTAACGGTAACTATTCATTCCAATACCATTACCACAGTAACGGTAACTATTCATTCCAATACCATTACCACAGTACCGGTAACTATTCATTCCAATACCATTACCACAGTACCGGTAACTATTCATTACAATACCATTACCACAGTACCGGTAACTATTCATTACAATACCATTACCACAGTAACGGTAACTATTCATTACAATACCATTACCACAGTAACGGTAACTATTCATTCCAATACCATTACCACAGTAACGGTAACTATTCATTCCAATACCATTACCACAGTACCGGTAACTATTCATTACAATACCATTACCACAGTACCGGTAACTATTCATTACAATACCATTACCACAGTAACGGTAACTATTCATTACAATACCATTACCACAGTACCGGTAACTATTCATTACAATACCATTACCACAGTAACGGTAACTATTCATTCCAATACCATTACCACAGTACCGGTAACTATTCATTACAATACCATTACCACAGTAACGGTAACTATTCATTACAATACCATTACCACAGTACCGGTAACTATTCATTACAATACCATTACCACAGTAACGGTAACTATTCATTCCAATACCATTACCACAGTAACGGTAACTATTCATTCCAATACTATTACCACAGTAACGGTAACTATACATTACAATACTATTACCACAGTACCGGTAACTATACATTACAATACTATTACCACAGTAACGGTAATTATACATTCCAATACCATTACCATAGTAACGGTAACTATTCATTCCAATACTATTACCATAGTACCGCTAACTATTCATTCCAATACCATTACCATGGTACCGGTAACTATTCATTCCAATACCATTACCATAGTATCGGTAACTATACACTCGTATACACTATACATTCCAATACCATACCACTTTACCACAGTACCGGTAACTATCTATTACCAGCAATATGTCCAATACCAAGAGTATTCCTAGGGTTACCTCATACTGTTTCATTAAGGGCATACACCAATGCCATATTTGGAGTATACTGATACACTGTATTTATTTTGTAAATAGCTGTAAAATAGATGTTGATTAGCTGCTAGTACATGTCAATAAATGATTGGTATACCTTCTTAATCCAAAGGAACTAACTAGGGAATGTTCTTAATTATCGGTCAGTTCCACATTTTCGGACACTTAAGAAAAAACGATATAATAATTATTATTTGATTTTTATTTTGCTTGGATACCAATAAAAATAAAAATCAATTAATAATTATTATATCGTTTTTTCTTACGTGTCCGAAAATGTAGAACTGACCGATAATTAAGAACTTACCCTAGTTACTATATAATTTCCTCCCGTTATTTTAACTAATAACTTGAGTGATATTAGCCTATTTTGTACTTAATTACTGTTATTTCTTTTCAATAGCTAATTTGTTCATAAATAACTATTATAAATAGTTCAAAGTCGATAGAGATATACGAATTATTGAATACAAAATTCATATATAATAGTATTAATTAATTTTTATTATTTAATATTTCTCCAAAGAAGATAAAAACATTCCATTATTTTATAGATGTTTAGTACATAAGAATTTGTTAATTAATCTTATATCTTTTTTGTTATTTTATAATATTTAAAAAAATCAATATCGTTCAGAATCGTATTTTTTTATTTGAAATTATTTTTCTATTTTCTATTATTTAAATAGGGTAAGTGCTTGATTATTGATCATTTCCACATTTTCGGACACACAAAAAAAAAAAATTTGGATATAAAAATTAAATAATTATTATCATATCGTCTTTTCTTACGTGTCCGAAAATGTGGAACTGACCGATAATTCGGAACTTACTATACTAAATGTTCGAAAAAATCAGTCTATTGTTTTCTTTTAATCGTGTAATATCTAGGTAATTATTTCTATCTAATTTGTTATTCTTGAACTGTGTACATATCAGAATAAATGTTATTTATGGTAATATGCTTTATTTATTTATTATACCTTGGAAATTATACAACCATTATTTTAGAGATAAATTTGCATTAGAAAATTAAATAAAAAATAACCATAAAAATACAATTTAAAGGTCTCTCTTAATTTTCTATGGCCCCACCATAACTTTCTCTCATAAACTTCTATGGCCCCACCATAACTGTCTCTCTTAATCTTCTATGGCCCCGCCATAACTTTCTACCTGAATGCTTTATAAAAGTACATTTCATTTGATTGGATAAAATGTAATCAAACTATAAAAATAAGACAGAATCTAACTAAAAATCTAAATCTAAAAAATATATAACTCTAAAAATACGAGTCTAAAAGTAATTCATATCTAAAATAAATCTAAATATAGACGATTTTTCATCTAAAAGATATTAAAATCTACAAGAGATTCATATCTAGAAGAAATTCAAAACAAGAAGAAATTCTAAACTAGAAGAAGAAATTCAAAACTAGAAGAAATTCAAAACTAGAAGAAATTCAAAAATAAAAGAAATTCAAATCTAGAAGTATTTTCAATCTAAATGAAATCTATATTTAGATGAAATTCAAATCTAGAAGAATTCAAATCCAAAAGAAATCTGTGAAATATCTAAACTGTTCATCAATGTTAATCTGTTTCAACCCCATGATACTAGTAACCAGTAGAGTCAACCTAGCTATAACCATAGCCTAATTATGGTTGTGTTACTTATGTACTATTATGGTTATGTTGCTTATGTACCTATCCACTTCATCTAAACTAACAACATGATTGCATGAAGAATTAAAGGAAGCAATTAATAATAATTTACCTGTATAGGTACCATCAGCTACTTAAATCATGCACTACTTATCTCCAGCTACCATCAGTCACTAAAGTAAAGAAAATTAAAAATGAAATAAAATAATAAAAAGAAATTTAATTATATATTGAATCAAAAACATATCGTTAGAATTTTTTTTATTATTTATTATACATATGTACATACCTATTTTCACGTATAGGGTTTGTTTCGAGTTATGGGATGGTTCCATCTTTTCGATCATGAAAGAAAAAAATATAATAATTATTATTTAACTTTTATTTTATTTGGTATCCACTATACCTGAAGGTATCATGGATACCAATTAAATAAAAATGAAATAATAATTATTACATAGTTTTTTCTTATATGATCGAAAGATGGAACCATCCCATAACTCGAAACAAACCCTATATATAGTTTAACTGTGCTACATGTTGACTTATTTTTGAGGTACCAATGTAACAAACATGATTGAGATGGATTGCTAGCACAATGAGTACCACTAGTGTACACGTGCTGTTAAAATAACTAAGGTGCAAGTCAATGATTTCAATAAATTTTATATAATAAACTGAAATAGTTTAAATCTTAATAGATTTGGAAAATATAAATTAATGAATTTAATAAAATATAAAAGAATTTTATATAAATGGTGTCCGATTAATAATAAAATTTGGATAATATAATAAATAATAATTTTAATAGAAAATAGGTATAAAATGTACATAGAGATAACATTACACTTCTACACATATAACATTAATGCATAATAAGAAAATATTAAAATTACACGAAAAATGATAGTTAAGAAAATAATATATTGATTATTTTCTCAACAACATTTCATGAAATTTTCTCAACTCATTTGAAAGTTATTCCTTGATATTTCCTAACCAAAGGTATTTAGTAAATATAATTTTGGTAAATTCCTAGTTCACGTCCCTAAATGAAATAGGGACACAAACTAGGAATTTTCCCTCATTTTAATTGTAAATATAATATAGTTTCTAATAAAAATAAAAAAGTAGCAATTAATGATATATGAAAATAAAATATATCATATCACCTATATATATATTATACTTTCATATACCAATTAATTAATTTATTATTTTCCTATTTACTTTTATTATACACTTTTTTCTTCTAAGACAGTATGGGTTATATATATATACGATAAAACACAATTTGAGGAATAAAATATTGTTAATTCGAATGGGAATAATTAGTAGAGATGGTACCAAAATAAAAAACTTAGACATCTCACCGATACAAAATAACTTCCTAATTAAATAAATCCCAAACTAAATAATTAAATAAATATTTCCCCAATCTAAAATAAATATTTCCCCATCTATTTCCTATCTAAAATAAATATTTCCCCATCCAAACTGAATATTTCCCCAATCTAAAATAAATATTTCCCCATCTATTTCCAATCTAAAATAAATATTTCCCCATCCAAACTAAATATTTCCCCATCTAGGGAAAATATTCCCCATCTAAGGTGAATGAGTGCTATAACAATAAAGGAAGATATTCCAGTATAGTTTCCCCATCAATTGGTACTTACAGTTCAGAGGAAGAGACTCATTTACAGCCAATGAAGAACATGTAAATATTATGTAAATGATATGGTAAGTATGTGAGCACATAGCACTAAGTACTATGTCTGCCTACTGTGTGCTATATCATGGTAACCTTTACTATGTGTACTTCCTAATGTACACTATGTACTACCTAATTATACTATGTAGTGCCTAAGTATTGCTTATACGCATGAACAATTATTTACTTAACTAATGTCGAAAAAAAAATTGCACTGGGAATAAAAATTATTAAAGACTATCACAGGTATAAAAATTTTACTTAGTAACTTTAAACTATAATAGTAGCTTCTAACTATAATAGTATCTTCTAACTATAATAGTAGCTTCTAACTATAATAGTATCTTCTAACTATAATAGTAGCTTCTAACTATAATAGTAGCTTCTAACTAAAATAGTAGCTTCTAACTATAATAGTATCTTCTAACTATAATAGTAGCTTCTAACTATAATAGTACTTTCTAACTATAATAGTAGCTTCTAACTATAATAGTATCTTCTAACTATAATAGTAGCTTCTAACTATAATAGTAGCTTCTAACTATAATAGTAGCTTCTAACTATAATAGTAGCTTCTAACTATAATAGTATCTTCTAACTATAATAGTATCTTCTAACTATAATAGTACTTTCTAACTATAATAGTATTCCACTTCATATTGGAACTAACTATCTTTTAGTATTTAAAGTCTCGGTTCAAAAAATACTTGATTTCTAATTATTGACAGTAACAAAAGAACACTTGTTTCCATTATTTCTGTGGAAGTTATTTCAATTGGAAAATATAATTAAGATAAGAATTCTAACAGTGTATTAGACTAAATATCTAATAGTGTATTTGGCTAAATATCTAATAGTGTATTAGACTAAATATCTAATAGTGTATTTGGCTAAATATCTAATAGTGTATTTGGCTAAATATCTAATAGTGTATTAGACTAAATATCTAATAGTGTATTAGACTAAATATCTAATAGTGTATTTAGTTAAATATCTAATAGTGTATTAGACTAAATATCTAATAGTGTATTTAGTTAAATATCTAATAGTGTATTAGACTAAATATCTAATAGTGTATTTGGCTAAATATCTAATAGTGTATTTGGCTAAATATCTAATAGTGTATTTGGCTAAATATCTAACAGTGTATTAGACTAAATATCTAATAGTGTATTTGACTAAATATCTAATAGTGTATTAGACTAAATATCTAATAGTGTATCAGACTAAATATCTAATAGTGTATTTGGCTAAATATCTAATAGTGTATTAGACTAAATATCTAATAGTGTATTTGGCTAAATATCTAATAGTGTATTAGACTAAATATCTAATAGTGTATTTGGCTAAATATCTAATAGTGTATTAGACTAAATATCTAATAGTGTATTTAGTTAAATATCTAATAGTGTATTTGACTAAATATCTAATAGTGTATTTGACTAAATATCTAATAGTGTATTTGGCTAAAATATCTAATAGTGTATTTGACTAAATATCTAATAGTGTATTTGGCTAAATATCTAATAGTGTATTTGACTAAATATCTAATAGTGTATTAGGACTAAATATCTAATAGTGTATTTGGCTAAATATCTAATAGTGTATTTGGCTAAATATCTAACAGTGTATTAGACTAAATATCTAATAGTGTATTTGACTAAATATCTAATAGTGTATTAGACTAAATATCTAATAGTGTATTAGACTAAATATCTAATAGTGTATTTAGTTAAATATCTAATAGTGTATTTGACTAAATATCTAATAGTGTATTTGACTAAATATCTAATAGTGTATTTGGCTAAATATCTAATAGTGTATTTGACTAAATATCTAATAGTGTATTAGACTAAATATCTAATAGTGTATTTGGCTAAATATCTAATAGTGTATTAGACTAAATATCTAATAGTGTATCAGACTAAATATCTAATAGTGTATTTGGCCTAAATATCTAATAGTGTATTAGACTAAATATCTAATAGTGTATTTGGCTAAATATCTAATAGTGTATTAGACTAAATATCTAATAGTGTATTAGACTAAATATCTAATAGTGTATTTGGCTAAATATCTAATAGTGTATTAGACTAAATATCTAATAGTGTATTTGGCTAAATATCTAATAGTGTATTAGACTAAATATCTAATAGTGTATTAGACTAAATATCTAATAGTGTATCAGACCTAAATATCTAATAGTGTATTTGGCTAAATATCTAATAGTGTATTAGACTAAATATCTAATAGTGTATTTGGCTAAATATCTAATAGTGTATTAGACTAAATATCTAATAGTGTATCAAACTTAATATCTAATAGTGTATTAGACTAAATATCTAATAGTGTATTAGACTAAATATCTAATAGTGTATTTGGCTAAATATCTAATAGTGTATTAGACTAAATATCTAATAGTGTATTAGACTAAATATCTAATAGTGTATCAAACTTAATATCTAATAGTGTATTAGACTAAATATCTAATAGTGTATTAGACTAAATATCTAATAGTGTATCAAACTTAATATCTAATAGTGTATTTGACTAAATATCTAATAGTGTTTTTAATGTTTCCAAATGAGATTTTCAAACACTAAAGTTCAAATCAATATACATAAATACTTGTCAACACAGCTGGTTTATAGTGGACAAAAAGATTAAAATTTAAAAATAACAGAAAGAAAATACAGATAAAAGTTTCTAGAATCACAATTGGTATAAAGTCTATTTTTCCCTTATATATTTAGTAAAATATGTATAATTTGTTTTATAGCTACTACTTACTATACAAATTAGATATACTGGCTATCAGAGGTAGATCTACTTTACAATAATACTATAGAAATTAGATATATTACTATAGAAAATTAGATATACTGGCCATCAGAGGTAGATCTACTTTACAATAATACTATAGAAATTAGATATATTACTATAGGAAATTAGATATATTACTATACAAATTAGATATATCTATATACAAAGTAGATATATTACTATACAAATTAGATATATTACTATACAAATTAGATATATCTATATACAAAGTAGATATATTACTATACAAATTAGATATATTACTATACAAATTAGATATATCTATATACAAAGTAGATATATTACTATACAAATTAGATATATTACTATACAAATTAGATATATTACTATACAAAGTAGATATATCTATATACAAAGTAGATATATTACTATACAAATTAGATATATTACTATACAAAGTAGATATATCTATATACAAAGTAGATATTTTACTATACAAATTAGATATATTACTATACAAAGTAGATATATCTATATGCAAAGTAGATATTTTACTATACAAATTAGATATATTACTATACAAAGTAGATATATCTATATACAAAGTAGATATTTTACTATACAAATTAGATATATTACTATACAAAGTAGATATATCTATATACAAAGTAGATATTTTACTATACAAATTAGATATATTACTATACAAAGTAGATATATTACTATACAAATTAGATATATTACTATACAAATTAGATAAATTACTAAACAAATTAGATAAATTACTAAACAAATTAGATAAATTACTAAACAAATTAGATAAATTACTAAACAAATTAGATAAATTACTAAACAAATTAGATATATTACTAAACAAATTAGATACAAATTTAATATTATACCAAACAAATTATATGTATTGCATGGTTACCAGAGGTAGATCTGCTATACATATATAATACTATACAAATTAGATACATTAAAGTAAAAAAATAGATATATCGCTTATCACAGCTAGATCTACTTTACATATAATATGCACATTAAAATCAGAGTCCATAGTAGCTAGGGGCCGGGTAGTCCTCTATAGTGATAAAATGGTTGTTAATTACACACCGGTAGAGGGGGTATATTTTGTTATTTGTTACACGGTACAGTATAAGTTGCTTATCAGATAACATCTGCAGTGTGATGGATAGTCCTCTGATGCCCTAGGTGCTCTATATGTAAACATATGCACTCTAATTATACTGCATAGTCAACAGAAAATAAGCACATAGGCTAAGTTACGAATTAGCGGTCAGCTTCACATCTTCGGTCATATAAGAAAAATGGTATGACAATTAAAATGAGAATGAATATTTGCAGGTATCATGGATACCGATTACAATGTTGAAAAATTGTATCGTTTTTTCTGACCGAAGATGTGGATTTGACCGATAATTCGTAACTTACCCTATAACATAAGAATTATTAATTAGCAAACATGATAACAAAAAAATTGTGAATAATTTTGATTGATCAGTGACATCGATTAAAAATTATAGAATTAAGAGAACGTGGTATGGTAAAATATATTAGTTTAGAACTTTCATTTATATTGGTTTAAAATATATTAATTTAATGGTTTGAAGTTTAAACTGTGAATAAGAAAAAGAAATGAATATATACACTGACATGATTACAAATTTCCAGTTCAGAACATTATTAAAAAGAAAATTAATGATAATTTAATTTATTCTAGAAGGGGACCAAAGGCCATGTCGCTGACGTCCAAAAGAAATTAAGTATAAGGGACTGGAAGAAGCAGTCAGAAAGGAAAGTGGCTCCATGAACAAAGTTACTTACCACCGTCGGTGACAATGCTCATGGATGCAGAAAAGCTACTCTGTGATTGCAGTCACTTACCAAGAAATGTGACTAAAAGGGACACAAGCACCGGTGGCTGCACTCACGGATGGAAGAGGAGAATGAAGAGGTGATAGTAAATGAAGCTCACGAGCCTACCTAACACAAAATCAAAGAGGAAAATGAAGAGGTGATAGTAAATGAAGCCTACGAGTCTACCTAACACAAAATCTAAGACCTCGTAGTTGAAGAGCATAACCCTAGCGCTATCCTCTAAAACTGCAAGTAGCGTTAAAAATGATAAACGTGATAAAAATGGAAAAACAATCCATAATCCAAATTACAACAGTTCCGGGCCCAAGGGACGCCACCCACTTCTCTTTCATTCACCACAGACAGCTTCAAGATAGAGACCCTGGGGGGAAATTGATGATACCTTTAAATACTTAATAAGTTATAACATATGTAATAAAGTTGTCAAAATTTAGATGCATAATGAATACTTCAGACGAAGCAGTATTACTAGTAAAACACATATTTAGTTACTCTAGAACTACCAACCAGTCAATGTGACTGCTTTTTATTTTTCAAACATTTGTATCTGATAAATTATTATTGGTAGATACTTCATTTTTTAAAATAAGGAAACACTGTCGCCTTATATTAAATTTTCAAAAAATCAAGTATCTACCAATAATAGTTTATTAGATACGAATGTTTGAAAAGTAAAAAGCAGTTATTTAGAATCAGTGTCCTACATCAGCATATGTTTGTTACATTTCAATCAATAGGTGCCAAGGTAATTAAAAGTGTAATTAATAGCTACTAACACACCTTTGTACAGGTAAATACAGTGACACATCACCTTTTGTCAAACCTGTTATTATCAGAGGTTATTTAAACTCAACGCTGAATGTTTTACAGTTAGTGAAACAGATTAAAGGGTCTTTCCACCAGACTCTTTGCTAAGCTCCTCCTACTTTTTACACGAGAATATAAGGAAAAGGGATATGATTATTGTTTATTTCAGTTGGTATCCATGATACCTGCAGGTATCATGGATACCAACTGAAATAAATAATAATTAAATCGTTTTTTTCTTATATTCTCGTGGGAAAAGTAGGAGGAGCTTAGCAAAGAGTCTGGTGGAAAGACTTGAAAAACCCTACGTGTGTACGCCCCTTAAAGGAAGGTTACAGCAACTTTAGCAATGTTAAAGGTGTTTTTAGGTTTCAAGCTTTCGAATAGAAAGATGTCGATTCATCGTCAGGAACAAGGCTGGAAAAATAGAAATATTCGAAAATATTTTTTTTGAATCAGTAGGTATATTCTTACAAAGAAACTTATTAACAGAGTTTGTGTTAATTGGAAAAATGTATCCTCAACGGGATCTTCATATAGTAAAGAAATAAATTGATATTTTAATAAATATTAAAATACAAATTTAACTTTTAATAAATTAAACTATCTATGTTAAAGATGTTTTTGAATATACAAGCTTACGACTATAAAGACATCGTCAGGAACAAAGAATGAAAATAAGAAAGATTCGAAAACTCGAAGCTTAAAGATGAATTAAAAATTTCAATAAATAACTCTCTTGGTTATATAGGAATACCGTTTAGTTACTTTAGTATGAATCTTTTCAATTAGAACACACTCTGTTAACAAGCTTTTTTGAAAGAATATACCCTACTTCTTAAAACAACCTGCACCGACTGATTGTAAACTAATGATAATTAATTTTAAAGAAACTAGGTATGGTAAATTCCGATTTATCGGTCAGTTCTACATCTTCGGACATATTTTTATATGGTTTTTTCTTATATGTCCGAAGATGTAGTACTGACCGATAATTCGGAACTAACCCTACACTGCAACTCAATTTGCTAGCGTATATTTCATTAGTTTCAGATTGTTTAATGTTTTATCTCCATGTGTTTAATTTCTGAAATACCATGTAACTATAATAATATATATACATACATTACACAAATGTAAAGCATTATTGAAATAAACAAATAATTAAACAAAATATTGAAAGTATTACAAAGAAATAATAGCATGAAGACTAAACTTAACGAATATTCAGCTATGTTTTTGGTGAATAAAAATGTAAACGTTCTTTTTTTAACATATCACTTGAATGATATTCTATTGAAAATTAATATTTAATTAATTTATTGGAATAATATTTAATAAGGTTACACACCTACAGGGTATACCCCATTGCATCCCAATACATAGCCATACAAAGGGTTAAAACACTTACAGGGTATACCCCATTGCATCACAACATATAGCCATACAAAGGGTTACAACACTATATGTTGATTTATAGGAAGCTTCATTTCCCCATAGACTTTTTCATCTTCTCTTGTAATTATTTCTATCACCTTTTTTAGAGATAATGACAGTGTTAAAAAGATAAAAAATGTTAGGAAAGTTGTTATATATCGAGCCTTATTATTTACCTGCAATGAATAAGAGGCTTATTATTTACCTGTAATTAATAAGAGGCTTATTATTTACCTGCAATGAATAAGAGGCTTATTATTTACCTGTAATGAATTTGAGGCTTATTATTTACCTGTAATGAATAAGAGGCTTATCATTTACCTGTAATGAATAAGAGGCTTATTATTTACCTGTAATGAATAAGAGGCTTATTATTTACCTGTAATGAATAAGAGGCTTATTATTTACCTGTAATGAATAAGAGGCTTATTATTTACCTGTAATGAATAAGAGGCTTATTATTTACCTGTAATGAATAAGAGGCTTATCATTTACCTGTAATGAATAAGAGGCTTATCATTTACCTGTAATGAATAAGAGGCTTATTATTTACCTGCAATGAATAAGAGGCTTATTATTTACCTGTAATGAATAAGAGGCTTATTATTTACCTGTAATGAATAAGAGGCTTATTATTTACCTGTAATGAATAAGAGGCTTATTATTTACCTGTAATGAATAAGAGGCTTATTATTTACCTGTAATCAATAAGAGGCTTATTATTTACCTGTAATGAATAAGAGGCTTATTATTTACCTGTAATGAATAAGAGGCTTATCATTTACCTGTAATGAATAAGAGGCTTATCATTTACCTGTAATGAATAAGAGGCTTATTATTTACCTGTAATGAATTTGAGGCTTATTATTTACCTGCAATGAATAAGAGGCTTATCATTTACCTGTAATGAATAAGAGGCTTATCATTTACCTGCAATGAATAAGAGGCTTATTATTTACCTGTAATGAATAAGAGGCTTATTATTTACCTGCAATGAATAAGAGGCTTATTATTTACCTGTAATGAATAAGAGGCTTATTATTTACCTGTAATGAATAAGAGGCTTATTATTTACCTGTAATGAATAAGAGGCTTATTATTTACCTGTAATGAATAAGAGGCTTATTATTTACCTGTAATCAATAAGAGGCTTATTATTTACCTGCAATGAATAAGAGGCTTATTATTTACCTGTAATGAATAAGAGGCTTATTATTTACCTGCAATGAATAAGAGGCTTATTATTTACCTGTAATGAATAAGAGGCTTATTATTTACCTGTAATGAATAAGAGGCTTATTATTTACCTGTAATGAATAAGAGGCTTATTAAGTAGAAAATATGAAATGTAAACACAATAAATCTGTGCTGTAGGTTAATTAAAATAAATAAGGTAACAATAAATTAAAAATAGTGTTTTTTATTAAATTAAAGGTACTTTTTAAATAAAAGGTATTTTCATTAAATTAAAGGTATTTTTTAAATAAAAAGTATTTCTTAAATAAAAAGTATTTTTTGAATATAAGGTATTTTATAAATAATATATATTTTTTATGAATAAAAGGTATATTTTTTTAATATAAGTATTTTTTATATATTTTTAAAATTTATAATTAAAGTTTTTTTTTCAATTCATATATATTTAATAAAAATGACAAAGAAAGTTTCAATAATTTAGTAAATTTATCAGATAGATCAAACATGTTTTCTTTAATCGTATTGTAATAAGTTACGTTTGGCTATTTTATTTATTTATTTAAGTATTTCATTTCTAGATTTAATCCGATATTAAAAAAGGTAATACAATTAATTCTTAAACATATATAAATAGAGGCATTCACACAAATAGGATATTATCATTCTTATTACCATATATGTAAACTAATATACGTATTATATTATGTATACCTATATTAAAGTCCTATTTGATGCCTATGTATACTTAAGTTATACATATTTATTATATTACATGTATTAGTCTTATTCCATGTATATAGGACAAGTTACGAATTATCGGTCGGTTTCACATCTTCGGTCATATCAGAAAAAAACAACGATATTATAATAATTATTTACTTTTTGAATTTATTAGTATCCATGATACCTGCAGGTATCATGGGTACCAATAAAAATATCAAATAAATACTTTTCATGGATACCTGCAGGTATCATGGGTACCAATAAAAATAAAAATTAATAATTTTATTAAATATGACCGAAGATGTGAAACCGACCGATAATTCGTAACTTCCCTTGTATACATATTAAAGTCTTAATTGCATATAACTTACTATAGTAATTAAATAGCTCAGTGAAATCACTAAGCCCCTATCCACAAGGAGTTAAAACTAGCCACTCACTGAATTAAGATGTGTCATAAATTCCATGCATATTATACCTGATCACTTACACTGACGGCCTAAGTGGCTAATGACTGTATTTGGCCGTGCATACCCATACGAGATTGTTATCTTCTGGCCCTTAAATCAGTTTATTATGTATATTCTGGCTATATAGAGAGGCTTGGGAGATTACACTTGTGATAACCAATATAGGATCTGTGGGCATGCATCAATTACCATATGGGGATATGTAATATTATTGAAATTCATAATTACACTATGCTCTATATGTAAATTGATATATTTCGTGGCTAAGTTAATACAAACAAGAGTTCAGCTCTAAAGAAATTAAGTAGCTAATTATATATTCAGTGTGTAAGAACGGGGGCTAGAACACAATCTAACACAACACCCGATGTCTTGATTAAGAAACGAGATAAGTAGGCTAAGGTTGCATCTGTAACTCATCTATGCTAAATTGGCCGGTACACTCATTTGAATTTCTAATACGCCAAAGTTTCAATTGATGCCTGAATTATAGAAGACTATGCAAACTATCCTACACAAACAAAGCTGTGGAAACTGAATGCAAATGAATAGGGTTGTGACAATATGCTTTTAAAATCATCCTGAGAATACAGACGGAGAGAATTGAACACTATTGAATCGTTCTATAAACAAGCTGTAAATAGCACTCGATTCCATTTCATCTAAGATATTCCTAAGATCTATAATTTTGAAAGCATATTGTCCTAACCCTAATAATGTCATCTGGTAGGAATAACTCACTCTATAATTTGCTGGTTTAAATGAATAGTGTGAGCATGAAATTTGAACCAATCTACCACACCTCTTCATCTACTCGGTCTATTTGGACGACACTTTCCTTGACATGTGGCTATAGAAATCGTACAAAAGATGAGGTCTCCATCAAATATAATAAAGTAATCATCTTTCGGCACATTATTCATCATGAGTTAATAATTTAACAATTCCTCAAGGCGTATAATTCCTTAGATGATCCATCATGTCTATCCGCAAATTAGGGATTTGTTCTCAAGAACTCCAGTGAACGTATGTACAGTCGGAAACATAAATGATGAACATACTTAATCAGGTGTTAGAATTAAAGCATATGTAAACTATTTATAAGTTTTCATAATTTATTAATTACCTATATATATTAAGTACTATCAGTTAAGTTATTCGGTATATATATGTTTGAGTGTACAATCAATTGAATCGTTTAAAACACACGCCAGTCTCCAATTTCGCCCGCTAGATGGCGTGTTGGCACGTTTCAAACATCTCAATTAGGTTTGTGTCGGTGAATGTTAGTAAATGTATATAAATGTCTATACTTATATACACACATTTTCAAAAAAAATTAATACACACAAGTTATTATTATCTAGAATGTTCTATATAACATCTATATAAACAATTTAGATACACCTAAAGCACCTGCAAAATACATTATAAATAAAATATCTAAATAATAATTTTGTTAGAATTATTTTAATCTAAACGGCGGAAACTTCGTTCAAAATACTATCTGTATTTTCTTAATGTTTTTATTATTATCACGTGGTAATTTATATAATTGAGATATTTATATTATATAGTTGTACTATTTTACTAAAATTGTGATGACATCTTATTCATTCTATGGAAATACTTATGGATATTTATTACAATTTATTTTATATAAATCAAGTGGTTTAGATATAATTTGTCATTTTGTAAATAAATCCGTAAATAAATGAAATATACTCGAAAGAAGAAACGAACATTTATACTGACTCTTGCTAAATGGTAAAAACTATAGGAGACCCAGTCCAAAAAGCTAAAAAAAATCACACGACTATTATTTACCGGTTTAATACCATTACACTGTATTTTGGGATATTTCATTTGGTAAATACTAATTAAAATCAGGAAAAGTAAATGTTATAAAGACTCCAAAAGAAAGTATCACAATACTGAGGGCATCCATATGCAACGTACAAAAACTGCAATGTACAAAAACTGCAATTACGTAGGATTGTTTTAAACAGAACTGCATAAAACCAAAGTGGTGCCGTGTGTCAAACCCACAAATTTAACATAAACCATAATTTTTATATTTAGTGAAGTTCCGAATTATCGGTCAGTACTACATCTTCGGACATATAAGAAAAACAGTATAAAAATTGTTATTAGATAGCACTGTGTAGTAATAATAATTTTTATGTCGTTTTTTCTTATACGTCCGAAATGTAGAACTGACCGATAATTAAGCACTCACCCTAATCAACAGCACTTCATAAATTCAAGTAATTGCAAATATATGATCAAATGCTCAATTTAATAAAGTTATAAACTGTAATATTAAACAAAGGCACATCATTTAATTTCAAATACCTAAATTAGGTTATATGTAAATGCTATCTGTGTAATATTCAACAGCACTTCATAAAACATGTGCGATGTATCACTGAGTACCAAACACACCAGTGATGTATATAACAGCATGCAATTGCTCCAAGTTACAATTTACATATTTTGTTGGATTTCATCCCTGGCTGACAGATTCCCCAAACTATATGTACTTAGAGCGATAACATCTCTATAAAATACTCTCTGTTTGTTTCTACCGCTAAAATTAGAGCAACTGATTTTCCAGAGGTTTTTCGCTCCAGATCGATAATGAGAGGTGATGTTTGATCGAGTGATGTTTGCACCTTGTAATGTACTTAGTGATGAGATTATTTATATTGCATTAGATACACTGATGCTTTCAAAGAATATTGGACGTACGGTATACAGTCAAACTAGGGTTGTGACAATATGCTTCTTAAATCATAGATCTTACGAATATCATAAAGAAAAATGGTATCGAATACTATATACCGCTGATTTAGAACCATTCAATCCTGTATAATTCTCCATAATATCTTCAGGATCTATGATTTAAAAAGCCTATTGTCACAACTTATAATATTCAAGTCTTCACTGTCTAGCTATATAATACATATATCTAGCTAAAAATACATATATCTATATATTAATAATGACAATTACCTCTTGTCATCCAAGTCCTCATTTCAATAGTTTACAGCATTCACTCTATCAATTGTTGTCATTAGCTATAAGTCTAATAACACGCATTAGTTGCTATAACCCGCCTATCACAGTCTTTCTACGTGAATCAACTCTTCAAATTATCTTGAAAACTGTCTCCAACAGACACGGCACATCCACACCTGATGATGAAAACTTTCTATGTCCTATACATGGTCTAATAGTATTTAGATATTCTATTAGAATTTAGATAGTCTAATAATATTTAGAATTTAGATAGTCTAATAATATTTAGAATTTAGATAATCTAATAATATTTAGAATTTAGATAATCTAATAATATTTAGATAATATAATAATATTTAGAATTTAGATAATCTAATAATATTAAGAATTTAGATAATCTAATAATATTTAGATAATCTAATAGTATTTAGATATTCTATTAGAATTTAGATAGTCTAATAACATTTAGAATTTAGATAGTCTAATAATATTTAGAATTTTGATAGTCTAATAATATTTAGAATTTAGATAATCTAATAATATTTAGATAATATAATAATATTTAGAATTTAGATAATCTAATAATATTAAGAATTTAGATAATCTAATAATATTTAGATAATCTAATAGTATTTAGATATTCTATTAGAATTTAGATAGTCTAATAATATTTAGAATTTAGATAGTCTAATAACATTTAAAATTTTGATAGTCTAATAATATTTAGAATTTAGATAATCTAATAATATTTAGATAATATAATAATATTTAGAATTTAGATAATCTAATAATATTAAGAATTTAGATAATCTAATAATATTTAGATAATCTAATAGTATTTAGATATTCTATTAGAATTTAGATAGTCTAATAATATTTAGAATTTAGATAGTCTAATAACATTTAAAATTTAGATAATCTAATATTATTTAGATAATCTAATAATATTTAGATAATCTAATAATATTTAGATAATCTAATAATATTTAGATAATCTAATAATATTTAGATAATATAATAATATTTAGAATATAGATAATCTAATAATATTTAGAATTTAGATAATCTAATAATATTTAGATAATCTAATAATATTTAGATAATCTAATAATATTTAGATAATCTAATAATATTTAGATAATCTAATAATATTTAGAATTTATATAATCTAATAATATTTAGAATTTAGATAGTCTAATAATATTTAGAATTTAGATAATCTAATAATATTCAGAATTTAGATAATCTATTAATATTTAGAATTTAGATAGTCTAATAATATTAAGAATTTAGATAATCTAATAATATTTAGAATTTAGAAAATCTAATAATATTTAGAATTTAGATAATCTAATAATATTCAGAATTTAGATAATCTAATAATATTTAGAATTTAGATAATCTATTAATATTTAGAATTTAGATAATCTAATAATATTTAGAATTTAGATAATCTAATAATATTTAGAATTTAGATAATCTATTAATATTTAGAATTTAGATAGTCTAATAATATTAAGAATTTAGATAATCTAATAATATTTAGAATTTAGAAAATCTAATAATATTCAGAATTTAGATAATCTAATAATATTTAGAATTTAGATAATCTATTAATATTTAGAATTTAGATAGTCTAATAATATTAAGAATTTAGATAATCTAATAATATTTAGAATTTAGATAATCGAATAATATTTAGAATTTAGATAGTCTAATAATATTTAGAATTTAGATAGTCTAATAATATTTAGAATTTATATAATCTAATAATATTTAGAATTTAGATAGTCTAATAATATTAAGAATTTAGATAATCTAATAATATTTAGAATTTAGATAATCGAATAATATTTAGAATTTAGATAGTCTAATAATATTTAGAATTTAGATAGTCTAATAATATTTAGAATTTATATAATCTAATAATATTTAGATAGGTACTAAAATACATTAATAGTACCATATCCATTAATTTGAAAATGTATATAATGCTGTCGCTCTTACTATTCTCCATATAAACCATCAATCTGATAAATACATAAATAAATATTATATGAAGGAGATGACTTTAATTATATTATATAAAATAAGCTGAAACTTAAATTGGACAATAGAATATCAAAGTTTCCATTAAATCCATATATTAAGATATCAAGACGATGTCTACATTAGACTCAATTTACGCAGTAATAATACATGGCAATTCAAATAGCGTACTCTATGTTCAGCCCTAATTGCAAGGCAAGGAGGAAGTTAACCTCAACAACTGTATTAACATCTCACTATTAACAGACTAGACATCAACGGAATTAAATAAAGTATTTACTTCATCAAAAGCTATTTACATAGCGAATTGTAGGTTGGTGCTGTCTGTGTAGCCGTACAACACCTGTGTTACTTTTTACCGGTAAGTGGTTGAATGTTGTGTAGTTTTTACATAGGTACTGATGCAATAAAGAATGTTGTTATTTTGAAAAATTAAAATTTTCACACTTGGGTAAATTTAACAAAATAAATTTGAATAAAAATAGAGCAATAATAGAAATCTCTAGAAGAACATTTCAAATTTAACTTATTTTTTTATTTCAATTGAAGGGAATGTGAATTAAACAACACGTTTTATTTTTAATTTTGCACGTGATTATAAATCATCACGTTTTTTTTAAAGTTTGAACGTTATTATGATTAAAAACGTACATTTTTAAAATTTTGCACGTTATTATGTCTTAAAACGTGTTCTTTTATAATTTAACACGGGATTATAATTCAGCACGTGTTTTTTTTTTATTCAGAAAAGGAATTTGTAGATAATTAAACCAAACTAAAAAAAATCACGTTGAAATAATAATTAAATTATGCGAGAAAAACATATTATTCTAATTTAAAGATCGAGTAAATTATATATTAACAAAGAGTATATAATTAGTTACCATAGCCATTTAAATTCTTTGGTTAAATCCTACCTTTATTGGTCATCATTGCTAAACAAAATGAAACGTTTCTACCATCAGTAGAACAAGTTACTTATACTCAACCGTACATATGAAAATATTAGAGAAGCTACAGATTAAATAAGGAGAAATAAAAGTTTTAATTTCAGCAGATAGTACTCTCACGAGTCACTAATTTGTGTGTGTGATGGTACATTTCACCAATTAGCTCTATGTGGTCAGTGGCAGTTTGTGTGGTGAAATGTAAACAAACCACATGCATTTAAATGATCATATGCAGAACAAACAAATACTCCATCTTTGGATAAGGCGATAGACTTAAAAGTAGGGTTCGTTCAGAGTTATCAATCGGTATCACATTTTCGATCATAGAGACAAAAACTATATAATAGTTTAAATTTTATTTTAATCATAATTGTTAAATAATTTCTGTCTTTCATGACCGAAAATGTGAAACCGTTCGATAATTCGGAACTGACCCGAATTATAACTATAAACATTTTGGATTTTACCAATAAATGATAAAATTATTAGAAACTTGTATGTTAGTAAAATTTAACCAGAAAAAGTTAGGGGCAGGTAAAACACGATCGATATTCCAGGTTTTATCCTACAATCGAATAAATCATTCAAATAACATACAAGGAACTTTTAAAAAGCAATCAGAAAGGAAAGTGGCTCAATGAAATGTATACCACAGTTGATGACAATGATGAAAAGATGTACTTTGTAAATCAGCCTATCAGCTTAATTTGAAATGTTTTTAGTTTAAATTAATATTCGAACAATTAGAAAATATTTTAACGTAAATTTAGCAACTGCTTTAAAGAATAATTTAGCAAATATTCCAAAGAATAATTTAGCAAATATTTCAAAGAATAATTTAGCAAGTATTCCAAAGAATGGTTTAGAAAATATTCCAAATAATAATTTAGCAAGTATTCCAAAGAATAATTTAGCAAATATTCCAAAGAATAATTTAGCAAGTATTCCAAAGAATAATTTAGCAAATATTCCAAAGAATAATTTAGCAAGTATTCCAAAGAATAATTTAGCAAATATTCCAAAGAATGGTTTAGAAAATATTCCAAAGAATAATTTAGCAAGTATTCCAAAGAATAATTTAGCAAGTATTCCAAAGAATAATTTAGCAAGTATTCCAAAGAATAATTTAGCAAATATTCCAAAGAATAATTTAGCAAGTATTCCAAAGAATAATTTAGCAAGTATTCCAAAGAATAATTTAGCAAATATTTCAAAGAATAATTTAGCAAGTATTCCAAAGAATAATTTAGCAAGTATTCCAAAGAATAATTTAGCAAATATTCCAAAGAATAATTTAGCAAATATTTCAAAGAATAATTTAGCAAATATTTCAAAGAATAATTTAGCAAGTATTCCAAAGAATAATTTAGCAAATATTTCAAAGAATAATTTAGCAAATATTCCAAAGAATAATTTAGCAAGTATTTCAAAGAATAATTTAGCAAATATTTCAAAGAATAATTTAGCAAGTATTCCAAAGAATAATTTAGCAAATATTTCAAAGAATAATTTAGCAAATATTCCAAAGAATAATTTAGCAAGTATTTCAAAGAATAATTTAGCAAATATTTCAAAGAATAATTTAGCAAGTATTCCAAAGAATAATTTAGCAAATATTCCAAAGAATAATTTAGCAAGTATTCCAAAGAATAATTTAGCAAATATTTCAAAGAATAATTTAGCAAGTATTCCAAAGAATAATTTAGCAAGTATTCCAAAGAATAATTTAGCAAATATTCCAAAGAATAATTTAGCAAATATTTCAAATAATAATTTAGCAAATATTTCAAAGAATAATTTAGCAAGTATTTCAAAGAATAATTTAGCAAGTATTTCAAAGAATAATTTAGCAAATATTCCAAAGAATAATTTAGCAAATATTTCAAAGAATAATTTAGCAAGTATTTCAAAGAATAATTTAGCAAATATTCCAAAGAATAATTTAGCAAATATTCCAAAGAATAATTTAGCAAATATTCCAAAGAATAATTTAGCAAATATTTCAAAAAAATATTTCAAAGAATAATATAGCAAATATTTTGAAACAAAGTCCTAGTACCAATATTACATAGTGACTATAGCTATAGACTAGCTATTCACTGGTGTGATGTCATTACTTCATGTCTGCCATTTATACTGAATTAGAAACAATTACTGTGCCGCCATTTTGTAAAGAAAGGAATATTAGAGGGTCAATAGAGTGATGGTGATGAGGAATGGTGATGAGGGGAGAGGGGAATGGTGATGAGGGAAGAGGAGAATGGTGATGAGGGAAGAAGTGAATGGTGATGAGGGAAGAGGAGAATGGTGATTAGGGAAGAAGTGAATGGTGATGAGGGAAGAGGGAAATGGTGGTGAGGGAAGAGGGGAATAGTGATGAGGAAAGAGGGGAATAGTGATGAGGAAAGAGGGGAATAGTGATGAGGGAAGAGGGGAATGGTGATGAGGGAAGAGGGGAATGGTGATGAAGGAAGGGGGGAATGGTGATGAGGGAAGAGGGGAATAGTGATGAGGGAAGAGGGGAATGGTGATGAGGGAAGAGGGGAATAGTGATGAGGGAAGAGGGGAATGGTGATGAGGGAAGAGGGGAATAGTGATGAGGGAAGAGGGGAATGGTGGTGAGGGAAGAGGGGAATAGTGATGAGGGAAGAGGGGAATGGTGGTGAGGGAAGAGGGGAATAGTGATGAGGGAAGAGGGGAATAGTGATGAGGGAATAGTGATTTAAAAATATATATATAATAGCTAGGGTAAGTTCCGAATTAATATACTGTCCGCATTTTCGATCATATCAAAATTAAATAATAATCATTAACTATATTGGTATATGATCGAAAATGTGGAACCGTTCGATAACTCAGAACTTACCCTAAAATCAATTTATAAGATTCTATAAACATGTTTATTTTGTTGTTATATCATAGGTAGTAAATAATTATTATTAGAAATTAAGAATAACTGAGTTAAATATATGATCGACATAACACTTAATTAAACGTAATCTAGTGCACACGTCCCGTCAAAAATTAAGAAAGTTTTCATATTCAATTTCTGGACACTGATAGAGAAGTAAAGTAAATACATTTAATTAATGAAATAAAATTTAGTAATTGAAACCATTTATTGAACTGATATTAAAATAGTTTCTTATCCATGCTATAACCACAGTATAATTACCAAGCGTATTGTTAGGTTAGTGTGACGGACAGACAGACAGAAGCAGCTCTCTTTATACCATTTACAGATCTCCTTTAATTATAAGTATTCAAAACATGACAACGTTTTCCCCTTCCACTCCCCCGGGTGGGGTTATTTTCCCCCGGTGGATGTACTTTCCCCCGGGGGGTTATTCCCCCTGCTTATCAATCACATTCGCTGTTCGCTAATGTGCAGGCCAATAGCAAACCATTTTCAGGCGGATGGTGATCGGAATAGCAAAATATAATTTATTTAACCAATATTTTGAACGGAGGAATGCTTCCCAATGCTCTGTAGGACCTGCTCATAACAATTAAAAAAAATACTGGTGGTATGGATATGAAATAATAAAATCCAAGTAGGAACTATAATATTCTTTAATAAAATGCTTCAACAAGAGTTAAATAATTACAAATAAATAAACTAATAAAAAAGCTATAAGGTTATTTTAAAACTAATTTTACTTTCCTTTATCATAAACGTAATTTTATTCAATTTATTTATAAAACTAGAATTATTTGAAAGTTAACAATGAACAAACTTCTATCATTTATGCTACAACAGACCATTTCAAAAACATCTAGGGTAAAGTTACGAATTTTCGCACAGTTCCACATTATCGATCGTATAAGAAAATATGTTTAATTTGACATTTGAACTAATTGGTATCCATGATACCTGCAGGTATCATGGATACCAATTAAAATAGCGAGTTAAAATGTTAATATTTTTTCCTATGATCGAAAAAGTGGAACTGTGCGATAACTCATAACTAGGTTGCAATATTTTTTCCTTGTGTTTTGGTTTAAGAATCTGGGGTTACTTTGGATGTGAATTTATTTGTGTGTCTATTCCCTTTGGACTGTGGAATTCATTGCAAGTTGGATGCCTTTGGTGGGTGAATAAGAATTCCAGATTCCAATTGGAATAACCCATAAAATGGAGAGATGAATTGAACCTATAGAGTTTCGAGATACTTTTTATCGACACTTTCCGATACATGTAGAATGTAGTCTATTAAATAGTGTTTACAAGTAAATAAGTACGGTATTTCAGAAGATGTAACAACTACTAGTTACGTAGAGTGAAATTTTAATAGGTATTTATTAAAAAAATATCAATTTAGAGAGGGAATAATTTAATAGAAAGTAGGTGAATATTTTAAAAATACAGATTGGTTAAGATTTAAAAGAAGAAATAAAAAATGGATATAAAATTCAATTTGACAAACTTTAAATATTAAAAGCCAAAAAAGTTCATTCAAATTATCAGAGTATAGTTGCTACACTATATAAATATAATTAAATGAAATTGATATCCCCTTTAGATTTATTACTAAAGTAGTTTAGATTATTGCCCTTAAGCAATAGTTTTGAAAATATATCCAATTCTTTAACATATGAAATCGAACACTGGATCTCTATAGCTAATTAAATTGAAATTTGTTTTGAATAATATAACATTTTCTTTAAAATAGACGTAAACATATGAAAAATATTATTAATAAAATAATGGTACACATACCAAATACTAGTTATTTTCAAACAGTTCTATAGTAATGATAAAGAGAATTAAAAAAACCCTACAATTGTTTTATATTACCATCTATAGATGCTTGTAAGTACACTGTACAGTATATATACTAAACAGCTGGTAACTAATGGTCTAGTGACTACTCACTCACTAAGACTTAAAACTAGAATAATAAATTGTGTAGTGATGTTACACATAGTGTGAAAACATTTATAGTTGATAACAAATATGCAAGTAACAATTATATAAAAGTTACATGTATTTATAAATGAATAAATAAATAAGATTTTTACAGGTTTCTTAGAAGTACATTCAGTGATTATAAAATTTAAAATTCTTTTCTAAAAGTCAATATTATTATCCCATTGGTTAAAAATCAATTAATTTGTATTTAAGAATCAATTCATTTCGATTTAATCCCCTAGTATTTGTGTAGCGTGACTAGTATTTGTGTAGCGAGACTAGTATTTGTGTAGCGTGACTAGTATTTGTGTAGCATGACTAGTATTAGTATAGCATGACTAGTATTTGCTTAGCATGACTAGTATTAGTATAGCATGACTAGTATTTGCTTAGCATGACTAGTATTAGTGTAGCATGACTAGTATTAGTATAGCATGACAAGTATTAGTATAGCATGACTAGTATTTGCTTAGCATGACTAGTATTAGTGTAGCATGACTAGTATTTGCTTAGCATGACTAGTATTTGCTTAGCATGACTAGTATTAGTGTAGCATGACTAGTATTACTATAGCATGACTAGTATTAGTATAGCATGACTAGTATTTGTGTAGCATTACTAGTATTTGTGTAGCATGACTAGTATTTGTGTAGCATGACTAGTATTTGTGTAGCGTGACTAGTATTTGTGTAGCGTGACTAGTATTTGTGTAGCATGACTAGTATTTGCTTAGCATGACTAGTATTAGTGTAGCATGACTAGTATTAGTATAGCATGACAAGTATTAGTATAGCATGACTAGTATTTGCTTAGCATGACTAGTATTAGTGTAGCATGACTAGTATTTGCTTAGCATGACTAGTATTTGCTTAGCATGACTAGTATTAGTGTAGCATGACTAGTATTAGTATAGCATGACAAGTATTAGTATAGCATGACTAGTATTTGCTTAGCATGACTAGTATTAGTGTAGCATGACTAGTATTTGCTTAGCATGACTAGTATTTGCTTAGCATGACTAGTATTAGTGTAGCATGACTAGTATTAGTATAGCATGACTAGTATTAGTATAGCATGACAAGTATTTGCTTAGCATGACTAGTATTAGTGTAGCATGACTAGTATCAGTATAGCATGACTAGTATTAGTATAGCATGACTAGTATTTGCTTAGCGTGACTAGTATTAGTGTAGCATGACTAGTATTTGTGTAGCATGACTAGTATTTGTGTAGCACGACTAGTATTAGTATAGCATGACTAGTATTTGCTTAGCATGACTAGTATTAGTATAGCATGACTAGTATTTGCTTAGCATGACTAGTATTAGTGTAGCACGACTAGTATTAGTATAGCATGATTAGTATTAGTGTAGCATGACTAGTATTAGTATAGCATGACTAGTCTTTGCTTAGCATGACTAGTATTAGTGTAGCATGACTAGTATTAGTGTAGCATGACTAGTATTTGCTTAGCATGACTAGTATTAGTGTAGCATGACTAGTATTAGTGTAGCATGACTAGTATTAGTATAGCATGACTAGTATTTGCTTAGCATGACTAGTATTAGTGTAGCATGACTAGTATTAGTATAGCATGACTAGTATTAGTATAGCATGACTAGTATTTGCTTAGCATGACTAGTATTTGTGTAGCATGACTAGTATTTGTGTAGCACGACTAGTATTAGTATAGCATGACTAGTATTTGCTTAGCATGACTAGTATTAGTATAGCATGACTAGTATTTGCTTAGCATGACTAGTATTAGTATAGCATGACTAGTATTTGCTTAGCATGACTAGTATTAGTGTAGCACGACTAGTATTAGTATAGCATGACTAGTATTAGTATAGCATGACTAGTGTTTGCTTAGCATGACTAGTATTAGTATAAAATGATTAGTATTAGTATAGCATGACTAGTATTAGTATAGCATGACTAGTATTAGTATAAAATGATTAGTATTAGTATAGCATGACTAGTATTAGTATAGCATGACTAGTATTAGTATAGCATAACCAGTATTAGTATAGCATGACTAGTATTAGTATAGCATGACTAGTATTAGTATAGCATGACTAGTATTAGTATAGCATGACTAGTATTAGTATAGCATGACTAGTATTAGTATAGCATGACTAGTATTTGCTTAGCATGACTAGTATTAGTATAGCATGACTAGTATTTGCTTAGCATGACTAGTATTAGTGTAGCACGACTAGTATTAGTATAGCATGATTAGTATTAGTATAGCATGACTAGTATTAGTATAGCATGACTAGTATTAGTATAGCATGACTAGTGTTTGCTTAGCATGACTAGTATTAGTATAAAATGATTAGTATTAGTATAGCATGACTAGTATTAGTATAGCATGACTAGTATTAGTATAAAATGATTAGTATTAGTATAGCATGACTAGTATTAGTATAGCATGACTAGTATTAGTATAGCATGATTAGTATTAGTATAGCATGACTAGTATTAGTATAGCATGACTAGTATTAGTATAGCATGACTAGTATTAGTATAGCATGACTAGTATTAGTATAAAATGATTAGTATTAGTATAGCATGACTAGTATTAGTATAGCATGACTAGTATTAGTATAGCATGACTAGTATTAGTATAGCATGACTAGTATTAGTATAGCATGACTAGTATTAGTATAGCATGACTAGTATTAGTATAGCATGACTAGTATTAGTATAAAATGATTAGTATTAGTATAGCATGACTAGTATTAGTATAGCATGACTAGTATTAGTATAGCATGATTAGTATTAGTATAGCATGACTAGTATTAGTATAGCATGACTAGTATTAGTATAGCATGACTAGTATTAGTATAGCATGACTAGTATTAGTATAAAATGATTAGTATTAGTATAGCATGACTAGTATTAGTATAGCATGATTAGTATTAGTATAGCATGATTAGTATTAGTATAGCATGACTAGTATTAGTATAGCATGACTAGTATTAGTATAGCATGACTAGTATTAGTATAAAATGATTAGTATTAGTATAGCATGACTAGTATTAGTATAGCATGACTAGAGTTTGCTTAGCATTAATTCCCTCAGTTGCAAAGTGATAGTCATATCAGCTGATTATAGCTAGGCCTAATCTTTTTCAAATCTATCCGTTAGAGGCGTTCATATCCTCCCGTAGAAAGATTCTATCACGAGTGGAGGGAGGAATCATTTTACAGCATCCTTACAGTGACTCGATGAGTCTTTACTGGACTATACTGAGGAGGGAGGTGAGAATGTATGAGGAGAGTGTGAAAGCAGTGTATAGATGTATGAGAGTTGTACCTTAATTGAATAATTGTAATCAGATTTTCTAGCCCCCCCCCCCTCCCCCTGCCAGGTCATTCAACAATCATGAAGTGTGCAGTACAACAAACTAGCAGATACGACAAACTACATAACGGTCATTTATGTTGAGAGGCCATTTATAATTCCGAGACCGAAATTTCCGGCCACCGTAAAGAGTGTACCGTATACACTACAGGGTGGCGCAAAAAAAAGGAAACCCATTTTCAAACTAGTTTATTTTACATACCTAGAAATTTTCTAAAAACACAATTTTATTCATTCACTTTTTCTGTTTCTATCGTGATAATCTGTAATCTCCAGCAGCGAATTAAAAAAGGTAATGAAAAAGGGCTTGCGCGAGGAAGAAATATACGAAAAAAGTCATGAGGTATAAATTCATTTTATATGGATGTAAAAACAATAAATTCTTCTACTTTTTATAACAAATAAGAGAAAATAAAGAAATGAATTACCATTTGGAAGTTGGTTTTTGAGATAAAATTGATATCTTCATAAAATCATTTCGCCGTTAATTTTTATCTCCTATTCGAAACCCTCAAAATGCAGCTTTCAAAAGAACAAAGAATCTTTGTTGTGACAATTTTTTTAAACACTGGAAGCTTAACACAGGTTCAACCTCATTTTGAACAACGCTTTCTGGAAAGATTTTCACCAACTATAAAACCATATTGACAAATGTTAATAAGTTTAAAACTGAAGAAAACACTTTAAATTTGAACAAAAAGTGATCATGTCGCAGGAAAAAAGATGAACACATGAAAAAATTAATCTTTTTCATGAACAGTTTATTGAGAATACAAAAATATCAATCAGAAGGTAAGGATTAGATTTCATTTAAGAGACATTTCACCGAATTTTTATACACGATGTGAAGAATCATCCTTTCAAGAAGCATGTAAGGCTCGAACTCTTAGAACTGATTTACCGCACCGTCTAAATTTTGCAAAATTGTTTCTGCAAAGAAATGCACAGATATCATGATTGGTGATGAATATGTATTTTCGTGAATGAAAGAGTCAATAACAAAAACATTAATTGAATGAAAAATAGTAAGAATTAATTTTTACTACTACCATATGGAGATAAATTATTCCTATTATGAACTTTTTGTGTTTTTCGTCCTCGCGCAAGCCCTTTTTAGTTTCCTTTTTTTAATTCGCTGCAGGATATTTAATTTTTGTCGTAACTCTTAACAGATTTTCAAGATATATGTAAAAAGAGTAAACAAATAAAACTTTGTTTTTAGAAAATTACTAGGTTTGATAGTTTGTAAAATATAGTAGTTTGAAAATGGGTTTCCTTTTTTTTGCGCCACCCTGTATAAAGTGAATAAAATATCAATATTATAATAAAAAGAGCAGCTTCTGTCTGTCTGTCCGTCACACTAATCTAACAATACGCTTCACAAGCACGAATAAATGGTTTCAACAACTATATTAAATCCTTTTTTCAGCTTAAAATGTTCGATTAAATTACATGAAACTAAAATTGTCCATAAAATTGATATTTGAAAATGCTGTCACTTTTGACGGAACGCATACACTAGTAACAACAATAACACAATGTATGTGTGTTATTTATATTAGAAATTCACTACAGGTTTCATATGCACATGATATTTCGCTGGTTTGCAGGAACAACGTCATAAACACAAAAAATGTATTTTCGAGTTATCTATATAGACATATAGATCTTAAAATTCTGATTATTTTGGTAAAATTTTCATAATTGTAGCTCAGAAATTGACCGTTAGAGAGGCTAAATGTCCTAACGTTATACCATTAAATGTACGTAAATTACAAGTACTAAAATGCCTCTCCTGAAAAATAGCTCATTTTAGAGTTATGAGAGTGTTCTCGCAAACGAGTTGTATACTGAACTGCATATGGCAATACTGTATAGTGAAATACTGCAGTCAGTATGCAGGTGACAAGAAAAGCACCTAATGACTACAGGGACTAAAAGCATGCATCCTTTGGAGGAGGATGTTCAGTAGATAGTTTTTCAATGAGGAGGTGATAGGGGAAATGAACAAATACATGACTTATACCGATGTACAACAGTAATGGGTGATGTGAACATTGTTGGTTCAAAATATTTAGTATGAACACTGAACACATCATCTAATACAGTGTGTCCGTAAAAAATGTATCCACTGCCATCGAGTATATCTTATAAGTACTATTTATAATTCATTAATATTAATCTACGTATCTCGGTACCAACATATGCATATTATTGGGAAATGATGAATAATGCAGATTGAAGGCAGTGGATACATTTTTTTCTGGACACACTGTATACTAATTTACTATATTTAGATAGCAAAAAAAGTAATTAATGGTTTTAAAGAAAATTGAAATACTCTTTCAACAATATATTTACGTAGGTACAGTAAATTACGATTAATATATAAGAGATCTGTATGAACAGTGTGGATGTTCAAAATATATGTAACCTGCATGAAATAGGTTTTTTTAATATTCAGGTGTGGGTATCAGAACAAAATTCTAAAGCCGTTATGAAGTACAATATTGTTTAGATTGTTCGTAAGCAGGTTGCAATTGTTAGCAACTGTTCGTTACAATATTGTTTAGATTGATCGTAAGCAGGTTGCAATTGTTAACAACTGTTCGTTTTAATATTGTTTAGATTGTTCGTAAGCAGGTTGCAATTGTTACAACTGTTGGTCACAATGTGGAAGTGTTAAGATACCTAATCAGTTCCACTAAAAGCTTCCGCTCTACAATCTAAGCGATGGCAGTTGTTCCATACTACTTAAAACTATACAATAAACGCTAATTATTTGAACACGAGTTTACATGTCTTAAATAAACAGTAACAAATAAATAAATAAATGTTATTCTTCTTTAAATGGGACTATAATGGATATTATTAAAATGATGAAATAACGATTGTTTGATTTTGTTATTTTAATATTGATTAATAATTAATGTTGAACGTATAATCGAGTGTATAGACTTTATTAAAAATGAAAAATAATAAATATGAGAATCCTTAATAATGGAAAACGATAAAAAAAAACAGTTTCATATGACAATAGTGTTTGAAACATCATTTTCATGATACATTTCGGTAAAATTTTATTGAATTAAAAATGATTTAGAATCGTAAGGAAAAAAAGTTGACTAACCACAAGTTTCCCTTTACAGAACAGTAAAGATGTTTCCCTGTACAGAATAATAAAGATGTTTCCCTGTACAAAACAGTAAAGATGTTTCCCTGAACAGAACAGTAAAGATGTTTCCCTGAACAGAACAGTAAAGATGTTTCCCTGTACAGAATAGTAAAGATGTTTCCCTGTACAAAACAGTAAAGATGTTTCCCTGAACAGAACAGTAAAGATGTTTCCCTGTACAGAATAGTAAAGATGTTTCCCTGTACAAAACAGTAAAGATGTTTCCCTGTACAGAATAGTAAAGATGTTTCCCTTAACAGAATAGTAAAGATGTTTCCCTGTACAGAATAGTAAAGATGTTTTCCTTTACAGAATAGTAAAGATGCTTCCCTTTACAGAATAGTAAAGATGTTTCCCTGAACAGAACAGTAAAGATGTTTCCCTGTACAAAACAGTAAAGATGTTTCCCTGTACAGAATAGTAAAGATGTTTCCCCTTTACAGAATAGTAAAGATGTTTCCCTGTACAGAATAGTAAAGATGTTTTCCTTTACAGAATAGTAAAGATGCTTCCCTTTACAGAATAGTAAAGATGTTTCCCTGAACAGAACAGTAAAGATGTTTCCCTGTACAAAACAGTAAAGATGTTTCCCTGTACAGAATAGTAAAGATGTTTCCCCTTTACAGAATAGTAAAGATGTTTTCCTTTACAGAATAGTAAAGATGTTTCCCTTTACAGAACAGTAAAGATGTTTCCCTTTACAGAATAGTAAAGATGTTTTCCTTTACAGAATAGTAAAGATGTTTGCCTTAACAGAATAGTAAAGATGTTTCCCTTTACAGAATAGTAAAGATGTTTCCCTTTACAGAATAGTAAAGATGTTTGCCTTAACAGAATAGTAAAGATGTTTCCCTTTACAGAATAGTAAAGATGTTTCCCTTTACAGAATAGTAAAGATGAGGAAGTACCTTAGCGACCAATTCACCCGACTGTTCACTCCTAATCTACAGGTAAGAGCAACACTGAACAAAATATAATAATAAGAACTAGAAACACATGTACTATATATTGAAATAAATAAATAGTATCCATTTATTGATGTGAATTGGAGCAGTATTTAATTTATTCGTACAATCTGTATAAATCACAGCTGAACAGTTTCATACTATTGTAATAAATAGAATGAATCAGATCTAGAAAAGCAACAGTTCGTACACTTTACTTCGGTATATATCATTTTATATATTAATAACTATATTTAGATAGTAAAACTAATAAATAGTTTGAATAACATCCATTAACAGTATTTCATTTGTACATGAAAATTTATTGAAATTATTGAAAAAAAATATTTATAAAAAATATTTTGAAATAATTTTATTTAAAAAATATTCTAATATAATTTTATTTAAAAAATATTTTAAAATATTGAATTCTATTAAAAAATAATTTAAAATAATTCTATTTAAAAAAAAATGATTTGAAAAATGATTTAAAATAATTTTATTCATCCAAAAGATAATAATTAATAAAAAATTTAAAGGAATTTTATGCATTATTATCATGAATCTGAATAAAAATGATCTGTTCAATGAATATAATTCTCTATGTGAATTTAATAAGTAAATACTTGTACATAGTTTCCTCAAACGAATAAAACACAATTTACTAAATTAAATATTACTATAAAAATCTTATAATAACGAAGTATAATGTAGTCGACGCACGAACCAACCAAAAATTTGTTGGTTGTCAAAATCACAAAATAAAATAAATTTAATATTTTGTAATATAGGTACAAAATAAAAGAGAGTTTACTATAGGTATATAAAACTATACATATGTACACTATACAGTAAAAAGAACTATCAGTTCAACATATAATGTTATGCGTGTTATGTTAAATAATATTATAACAAAAACTAGTTATTTACAACGACTGAATTTAAAATAAGTTACTGCTGTTTATAAATCCTATCTATATTATAATTCTTTTTGAATTGAATAGTGATACTGACATTGAATTATATGATAATAAAGTGGTTTTAAATAAAAAGTAATTTTGAGATAAATTAAAAATAGATAACAAAAAATGACAATCCAATAGAACACAAGTTAACGATGCTATAATCTAAACAACATATAATTAACTTACTAGTTATATCTCCTAAATAAGAGAACTAAGTACCTCTACCAGTCAGTCCGTCTGTCTGTCTGTACGTACGCTTTATTAAATTAAGACATTACCAAGATCGTTACGCTGAACAGCCCTCAATTACGAGCGTACAATTGGGCTCCAGTTTCAGCAATGCTTAAGCCAGTCACTAACTATAGGTTACTGGAGCCGTTCTTCTAAGGTTAAACAGTCGCTAATCACTACCCTAGGAAAATAATCAACCACACCTTACGACCCGGAATGTACAGGTACGCGGGATGATGTAGAGTCAAAAATTACGCCATTTCTATCTTAAAGTACGACCCACAATGCCTTCTAGAAGAGCCATCATCTGACAATGCTAAAACCAATTGAAAAATTTAGTGCTACCAATTAAAATAAAATATTAATTATTATCTACGTTTTTCATAAGTGTCCGAAAATATGGAACCATCCAATAACTTAACACGGAATCTCAAGTTATTCCGGGTTTCGTATGAGTTTCATATTTTCGAATTCTAGTTTCAATCTCAAACGAGCATGACTCACTAAAGGGTTATCAGGCCTTTGAAGCGTTCCATAGGGTCTGGAATAACCTCAAAACTGATATTCTCGACAACTACCAATTTAGGGCTGTAGCTCTTGCTCTGATAGCTTCATCGTGTTATACTGTATGTGGGGTTAAGTAATAGAATTTATATGCATCGTACACTAGTCTTTTTAAACAGAGATTTAGATCGTAAGTTCCATGTACTTATGACTTAAGTCGGGCGCATCGTATAATTTGTACCTCATTCCTTTCTATCAACAAGAGGATCTTTAAAAGAAAGATATCTCAAATCTAGATAGGTATTTCTCATAACGTCCAGGTGGTTGTTAGTCAATTTTCACCGCAATCTTTTGAAAATATTCAGAGTGTACTGAAGGATCTATAGGAAAATAACCTTTTTTGAGCTCTTTTGCACATGTGAAATTTCTAATTGGCAAAAAAATTACCTATAATTTCAGATACTCCGTCACCAAAAAATAATACTGTATAATGAAATTCCGTGCAGAGTCAATTTGCTTATATCTTTCTACAGTGTAAGATCATGTTTCTTCTTATTAATTGAGCAATTAGAGGGTTATTTTTCACTCCGATGAAGTTGATCTACCTATTGACTTCAGCAAAAAAGAGCCTTTCACACTCCCATAAGCTATGAATATTTGAACCATTAGTCATACTCTTATCTTGTCCGTGATGGTGCAAGATAAATTGTTGCTGTAGCTTTCTAAGGTCACAGAAAGATATAGCTTTAACTTATTACACGGCCATGATAAGTGGAGGCAGCTGACAACTCACTTCGATTGTTGTTAATACTGCTTGTCGAGATTTCAAACAGGATAGCTGTAGGTACGTTCGAGTAGAGTCTTCTTAGCAATATATACTTTTTGATCTAATTCAACTGGAGTAGTCAATTAAGGTATTTGAAAATAAAATGAATATGAAGTGTGAACCCTGTGGATTTTAGAAGCTGGAGTAAAAGTAGAAAGTGTTTTAATAGTTCCCATACCTCGATGAATGGGTATTGAACAAAAAACTTCACAATAGCTAGCAACATAAATAAGCACTAGGCTATATTTTAACAAGAGTGTCAAAACAATCATAAATGGTTCAGAGCACCTCCAAACAAACCTTAAAATAAACACCGCCTATAATTAAAGAAACCACAAGCGGCTCCAAGACCATTTATTCACGATAAATGTCACTCGGTTCCTATAACTCGTGTGATTATCTTTTAATTAAATCTGTCACCTTCAATTCCTGAGATGTCTTTATGCCGAATAATAGCCTTTGTATATCATAGAGCATAAGGGCAGCTAATCACAGGCTGAGGCTAGGTAATAATCTTGGGACAGGCACCCCGTGGACACAGCGATCAACAAACGTTAGAAGCGCCACGCTCCACAGCTTTTCAAGGTGCGAGATGTATTGAACATTTAGGAGATTTATTAATAGTCTCAATAAGGTTTATCGTGCTAAATATATTAGTAGATGCTGAGGTTACAAGGAGGCTAGAACTCAAAAAACTAGAAATTGCCCGTGCGCTCGATTGTAAAACTAGAGATTTTCTGAAGGAGCTACATTTTAAACGCTTGTCTAGCATAATGAGAATGCACATTTAGATTTATTCTAAGTATGTTGTTCGCAAGCTTAAAGTACATCTAGTACCACATCCACTAAGGTGTGAAGTTAACGAGTCGAGCCGTCAAGAGTCCGTTGGTGGTACCGACATCTCTATTTCTCCTCGTGATAAACTTATGAATAATACAACAACAGATGATCATTCGTAGTGCTCAAGAGTTGTGGGAGAGGGAAACCCCGCTGTGACAGACATAAATTATGCTTATTCCACATGAGCTCTCTTCACACCTAGGCTAATCTACGAACAAGAACCGCCCCACCAGCACGCCTGTAAACATCACCTAACATGCCAAATAATTGATTATCTTAACTAAGCATGAACCTGCTATGAATTATACGCAATCTTCTCTCAGCTTGAAGAGAGACGATGTCTTTATTAATATTGGGTGGAGGGCAGAAAAACTAAACTGGTGTTGTCGACAGCTAGGCAGTTGAAACTTGTTGAAATTTTTGATAACTTAATTGGTTGGTGTTTGAAAGCTGCACCGTGTCTTGCTTGACTTTCCATCCTGGATGATAGATCTACAAAACGATCAACTTTTCGGTTGGTCCACATATTCTTGGGAGAAATTTAAACACATGTGATAATTGCTTGGGACGGCCCCGGCATGCAACGGTAATAAGATTCAATAATTTTGGTGTTTCAAAGTCGGAGAGATGTTAAGATCCCTATCTATGAGAGCCTTTAATTATTACCAGCTAGAATCCTTTGGGCACGACAGACTTTATATGAAGCCGATAAGGGTATCATAAATAGACGCTCTCCTATATCACAAATAATAATAGCTTTATGGCTTATAACTGGCATCGTAAACATTTATCCTGCATTTGACTCTATCTCTATTCAAGACCTATAATCTAACACTTACCAAGCTGACCTGAATTGTAAGTACAGCCTTTTTTTGCTCTACGACATTATTTATCAATTTCATTTTACTCTCTGATAGCATCTATTTGCAAATCTTCATAAAAAACGAACGCAGTATAAGTAGGATTTATTTATTTTATTTTAGTAGGGGTTTAACGACTGATTCGCAACCAAATGCCATTCGATGACGTCAAAAGAAAATTAAATACAAGGGACTGGAAGAAGCAGTCAGAAAGGAAAGTGGCTTCATCAACAAAGTCACCTACCACCAGTCGGTGAGACTCATGGATGCAGAAAAGCTACTCCGTGAATGCAGTCACTTACCAAGAAATGTGACGAAAAGGGACACAAGCACCGGGGGCAGCACTCACAGATGAAAAGGAAAATGAAGAGGTGATAGTAAATGAAGACTACGAGCAATTTCTACTTAAATATAACTGCAATTTCTAATAATAAAAATATAATTAAAACACATAAAATATCATTGAAATACATAAAATATAATAAAATATAAATAAAATATAATAAAATATAATAAAAAATATAAATAAAATATAAACATTTAAAATATAATTAAAACACATAAAATATCATTGAAATACATAAAATATAATAAAATATAAATAAAATATAATAAAATATAATAAAAAATATAAATAAAATGTAAACATTTAAAATGCAATCAAAACATTTCAATTATAATTAAAACATATAAAGTATAATCAAATAAAAACAATATAAAAAAATAAATTTTAATTAAAACATACAAAGTATAATCAAATAAAAACAATATAAAAATAAAATTTGAATTAAAACAAATAAAGTATAATCAAATAGAAACAATATAAAAACATAAATTTTAATTAAAACATATAAAGTATAATCAAATAAAAACAATATAAAAATATAAATCTTAATTAAAACATATAAAGTATAATCAAATAGAAACAATATAAAAACATAAATTTTAATTAAAACATATAAAGTATAATCAAACAAAAACAATATAAAAATATAAATCTTAATTAAAACATATAAAGTATAATCAAATAGAAACAATATAAAAATATAAATTTTAATTAAAACATAAAAAGTATAATCAAATAAAAACAATATAAATTTTAATTAAAACATAAAAAGTATAATCAAATAAAAACAATTTAAAAATATAAATTACAATTAAAAAATATACCTATAGATACTAATATTGCATTTTAAATAACTTTAAACTGTTTCCCTAGCATTGATCACCATTATCTCTCCAATACATACATTGAAAATAACTAAAAAAGGTAAAAGATGTTTCCAACCTCCGGCGGGACTCGAACCCGCAATCCCTGGCTTAGGAGGCCAATGCCTTATCCATTGGGCCACGGAGGCTATGTCTAACTGAGCGATAAGTACCATTACAAACAGAAAAAAACAACACAATAGAAAACGTGAAGAAAATTATCACACGTGAACTATTATAAGTTCTTAATTATCGGTCAGTTTCCCTTTTCGGGCACGTGAGAAAAAACGATATAATAGTAATTATTATTTATTTTTTATTTTTATTGGTATCCATGATACCTGCAAAACGATATAATAGTATTATTTATTTTTAATGTCTATTGGTATCCATGATACCTGCAGGTATCATGGATACCAATAAAATTAAAAATAAATTATTATTATATCGTTTTTTCTCACTTGTCCGAAAATGGGGAACTGACCGATAATTAAGAACTTACCATATTATACTTAATTTGAACGGAGAAGTAAAATGTTGGGAGTAGATAAGGATCTTTTCTATTTGCTGGGCGCATTTGAAAATAATGAAATTAATTCAATATTATATCATGGATACGCGTTGTTATTTAATGACCTCTGCTTTATGAGAATACCTTTCTTTGATGACGAAGATTTGGAATTATATATTAGTAAACAAATAATAACTATCTATACAAATAATTTCCCTCGTGTGTTTATTTATTTATTTGGTGTCCGCTTTTACTCGATTGGTATTGAACATGAAGAATGTAACTATGATACGCACGGGAATATATTGACTTGGTATTTAAATTCCCCTGTTTTTATTCAATTTTAAATGTTTTTATCTATGAAAAAAGTATCAGTTTATGCAGAAAAATAAATTTTATTTGAGTTCACTGAAAATGACTTAACAATGGGTAATAAATTACTATTGAAGACCCGTTATTTTTAACAGGCAAATACACTAGTATATTAAATAATAACCGTATAATTACTAGTAGATAGTTATCAAATGGTTATGATAGAAGTATATTTCTATGATATATTGCTATCTTTTCATATGCGCCCAGGAAACAGAAACTTTTACAAATATATTATTTAGAATAACAAGTCTGTATTTTTTCTAACTAAATAATTTAATTTTAAAAGTTAGTAATTATGGTACCATTATATTTTCTTTTTATTCCTAATATTTTCATATGCGCCCAGCAAACAGAAAATATCCGTAGATAGTTATAGAAATTATAATTATATATAAATCATATTATTAATAATGAATATTGTTTGAGTTTTACATTTAAAATGATGGTCTAATTATTTAATGTTTTAAAATAATAATTAAATTTTAAAATATTTAAGTTATAATACGTGCAATATTATGTCTATTATATAAATGAGAAGTGTATACACAAGTTATAATGTCACTGAATATATAAATTAATTCAACACGGGATTTATTTTACTTCACACTGCATAAAAAATTAAAATATATTAATAAGAAATAACATAGTAAATATATAAACAATTGGTTTAAAAAAATAAAACCTTACGGAACAAGTAAATTTCATAACAAATTTCAAAATTGAATTCAACACAAACTTCGGTTTTCGACAGTTGAAAAAATTACTCAACATTATAATTCCTCTATAGGGTAAGTTACGAATCATCGGTCAGTGCTACATCTTCGAACTAGAAGAAAAAACATATAAAAATTAGTATTAATGTTAAAATAGCACTGTCTAATAATAACATTTTTTATATTGTTTTTCTTATATGACCGAAGATGTAGTACTGACCGATAACTCGTAACATACCCCAATCCTATCAACCAGCTATAGGAAAGCAAGGGGAAATTTTTAAAGAATATTCTTAATTCCCTTGCCTTTAGGTATAGTATCATATATGTATTTGATACTATACTTACTGTTGACACTATAAAGGGCAAAATATGAATTATCGGTCGATTTCACATCTTCGATCAAATGAAAAATCGATATATAAAATTATTTAATTAATTGGTATCCATGACACCTGCAGGTATCATGGATACTAATTAAAATTAAATGATTATTATCATATCGTTTTTTTTTCTTATATGACCGAAGATTTGAAACTGACCGATAATTCATAACTTGCCCTAAATTATTTATTTTACTTCTATTACATTACACGGCAGGTTGTAAAGCCACCAGGGATATCAACGCCAGGTAATGATCTCAGGATGGTTGAGAAGGTGGTAAACTAGAAAATAAATTGCATACATTTGAACAATATAATACAAATAGAATCGTTTAGGGAAAGTTCTTAATTATCGGTCAGTTCCACATTTTCGGACACGTAAGAAAAAACTATATACCTAATAATTATTATTTTATTTTCATTTTTATTGGTATCCATGATACCAGTAGGTATCATGGATACCAACTTAAATTTAAGTTAAATAATAATTATTACTATTATATCGTTTTTTCTTATATGTCCGATAATGTGGAACTGACCGATAATTAAGAACTTGCCCTAAATAAATAAAATAAAATTATAATAAAATGAATGAAATAATTTTTAAATGGCAGAATAAAATAATAACTAAAGAGTTGCATAAAATAATTCACTAGCACTAAATTTTCCCACTAGTAATAAATAAGAATTAAAATGCACAAAATGGTACAATTTAGTACTAATTCTCTGAATAGAAATGGCAGACATTTAATATATGAAAGTTAATATAAACGATGTATCGAGGTAATATGAATGGAATATCGTAATAAGGAATATAAATATCGTAATAAGGAATATAAATATCGTAAATAAAGAATATAAATATCGTAAATAAGGAATATAAATATCGTAATAAGGAATATAAATATCTTAATAAGGAATATAAATATCGTAATAAGGAATATAAATATCGTAATAAGGAATATAAATATCGTGATAAGGAATATAAATATCGTAAATAAAGAATATAAATATCGTAAATAAGGAATATAAATATCGTAATAAGGAATATAAATATCGTAAATAAGGAATATAAATATCGTAATAAGGAATATAAATATCGTAATAAGGAATATAAATATCGTAAATAAAGAATATAAATATCGTAAATAAGGAATATAAATATCGTAAATAAAGAATATAAATATCGTAAATAAGGAATATAAATATCGTAATAAGGAATATAAATATCGTAATAAGGAATATAAATATCGTAAATAAAGAATATAAATATCGTAAATAAGGAATATAAATATCGTAAATAAAGAATATAAATATCGTAAATAAGGAATATAAATATCGTAATAAGGAATATAAATATCGTAAATAAGGAATATAAATATCGTAATAAGGAATATAAATATCGTAAATAAAGAATATAAATATCGTAAATAAGGAATATAAATATCGTAAATAAAGAATATAAATATCGTAAATAAGGAATATAAATATCGTAATAAGGAATATAAATATCGTAAATAAGGAATATAAATATCGTAATAAGGAATATAAATATCGTAATAAGGAATATAAATATCGTAAATAAAGAATATAAATATCGTAAATAAGGAATATAAATATCGTAAATAAAGAATATAAATATCGTAAATAAGGAATATAAATATCGTAATAAGGAATATAAATATCGTAATAAGGAATATAAATATCGTAAATAAAGAATATAAATATCGTAAATAAGGAATATAAATATCGTAAATAAAGAATATAAATATCGTAAATAAGGAATATAAATATCGTAATAAGGAATATAAATAACGTAAATAAGGAATATAAATATCGTAATAAGGAATATAAATATCGTAAATAAAGAATATAAATATCGTAAATAAGGAATATAAATATCGTAAATAAAGAATATAAATATCGTAAATAAAGAACATAAATATCGTAATAAGGAATATAAATATCGTAATAAGGAATATAAATATCGTAATAAGGAATATAAATATCGTAATAAGGAATATAAATATCGTAAATAAAGAACATAAATATCGTAATAAGGAATATAAATATCGTAATAAGGAATATAAATATCGTAATAAGGAATATAAATATCGTAATAAGGAATATAAATATCGTAAATAAGGAATATAAATAACGTAAATAAGGAATATAAATATCGTAAATCCAAATTAGTTATAAATATACTATAATTATTTACGCAAAGTAACAGAAATTGGTCAAACATAAAGTTAAAAAGTGACTCACATAAACTATACCAAATAACACTAGATTTACTCAAGAAATACATATTATAGATCATAAATAAGAGAGGGGTCAGCACCTTGAGACTGAAAATAGAACACTGTACTACATCATGGAAACTGTAGATAACTAAGCTAAATAATATTTCAAATCTACATATGCTATAAATTGCAATGTGTATACAGTAATAAGTATTGTGAATCATGGTATACTTTCTCACTTTACAGTACTTTATTATGTGATAGTACACACCCATCCTAATTTCTCATTTTAGAGTGTATAAGAAAGAGCTTAGTTCCAAGAAGAGGGCTCATGTATGCAGAAAAGCTACTTCGGTCGTATATGCAAACCCTTCATACTATTAGAATAGAATAATATATGTGTTTTAAAATTATGAACGATATAGAAGATACAAGAGTGAATCTTTACACCAAACATTAAATTGCACATCTTGTAGAATATAACATATACAACTTTAAAATACCCCAAAGAACAAACATATCTCAAACTAAATAAAAACATCAATCACTCAGAGTTGAAAAAGGTAAATATTTGCAAATACAAAATGAAATGAAACACACCATTAAAAAGTACGACAATAACAGCCTACCTAATGACAGGACTGGAGTGTGTATCTGTAATAACACCCGACTTCTATATGAATTAACCAGCTCACAAGCCTGTAATTTGACCAACTTCTACCGCAATTTGAACTGTTCCACCGGAATAGGATGGTACAATTCATTAAAAAAATCCTGTCACCAGTGCAAGTTGATATTATTAGTAGTGTCTGGACTGTGTCAAAAGCTGTTGAATTTGGTCTAAGCGACACCTTTGTTGTAGCAAGTTGATTGTTTAACACATTTAACGTAACATAATTAGGGATTTAGTAATAATCCATGGATTTGGTAACATTTTTAAACATGAATTTGGAGTATCAGTAACAGTTCATCCTTTGGATAGTCTGGTGAAAAGGGTTTACTTTGAATATGATATATTTTCAAAGGCATATGTAATAGATCTACATTAGCATTTTCAACCAACAATAAATTCCACATGAAATAACCCCTTTTTCAGCTCGAAGAAACTAACACATGTGAAGTACAGCCTAAAAGGCAACCGCGCCCAGTCGTTACACATTTATCCACGGTGTAGCTATTAACGAACTTGTAATTTTGTGTTTACGATATCACCATTTGTCTTATTTATCGTTGTAGAGGGTTAAAGATTACCATCTTTTGGTTTGTTTTAACACATGCATTGTGTAAAGAAACTATGACAGCACAGGAACCGTTTGTCAATCGTCAATCAAGTGATGATTTACTACCTAGGTTTGTGGTTAATAACAAAGCTACCTACCTAGTTACACTACCTACCTACCATCAAAGGCAGGAAACACCACTTCGATTAAATTTGAAAGAGCAATCTAAATGATAACTTCATCAGTTTGATGTATATTGATTGTAGGAAATTGCTAAGTAGCTATTGCAGCGGCTCCAAACAGAATTGAAAAAAATGAACAGCTTAAATGATAACTTCATCAGTTTTATGTACAATAATTATAGCAAAGTGCTACCTATACAGTCCTGACTTCCTACACAGTTTGTTGTGAAGAAATATGGAGGAGGAGTTCAGGTAATAACTTCATCATGCTTGATCTATATTAATTAAGGAAACTCTGATAACATATCCATAATAAAGAGAATATGTTCTCTAATGAATGGAATTAGAGTGCAGGAAGCTATGGAACATAGTTGATTAATTAAGTTAAAGTTTGCCGTTTCTGTTTTCGGCCAATTTTGTTTGCATGATTTCACTTTCGGTATAAACAGATTTTTTCGGCTGGGGAATAAACCAACACCATTTTTACCCTGTCCTTCCTGAATCAAACGTGAAAAAAGTTTGACGGACTCCACTGGTCAGAACAAAAAGTAGCCGCGTGAAGAGCGAGCGCACAGTTGAGGAACCAAAAAACTAATCGGCGGATACAGACCACAACACTCCACAAATTAGAGTTGTTGGCTTGAATTTAATCGATGTGGAGAGAGATATACTGGCCCATTGTTGATATTGATGATGGCAATGATACGTGTTTGTAGCAACTTGTAGTACTTCATGTCAGGATAATTAATAAGTACGATTTAGCTAAGCTGTTGAAGCGGGGATTGATCTTTATATGTTTTAACGTTAAAATTAAAATGATGAAGCTAAATCTTGTATATGGAGAATCTACACTAATTCAATTTATATAGGTAATATATATGTTACATTAACAAAATTCACAGCACCTAAATTAATTCAGAATTTCATCAAAAAACTAAACGGGTTAGATAGAGTTTCAAACAATTACAAGGATGGGGGTAAACGCCGTAACTGATTTAAAATTATGGGATGATTGAAAAAAGCTTTGTGTGCCGTAAATAAATCACCTGGATATACCTAATCACTCTTTTGATGGACGACTTAACGTGTATCTAGAACAGCTAGGGTCAGTTTCGAGATACCGAACGATTCCACATTTTCGATCATATAAGAAAAAAAAACTTTAAGTAATTCAACATTTTAATTCGTTTCATAAACTACATTTTGAACTAACGGATAAAGAAAAAAATTACTGATTTTTTTTAGCTTGGACCAATTTTTGATAAAATAAGATCAATCATGATAATGGTTGAGCGATAAATATTGGTTTACTGATAAATAAACTATAAGTATTAATAAAATTATTGAACATCATCAAATATTGCCTATTTTAGTATAATTCTGATACATGCTCGAATATCAAAGTGCAACGGTATAAATATACTGTAAATTAAAACTAGATTAATTCTATAGCTAGATGTTAGGTACTTGTCCTTTTACACTTCACATAATTTAATGATCATATTAAAATTTGCATTATCAATTAATGTCTACCATAAAACTTTAGAGGTTTAATACGAATTAATTAATTCGAACACAGCGTGTGATACCATTAATTTAAAAACCAATATATTAATTGAAGTACAGATATGTATATTACGACACACAACCTTTTAAGAAAGGTAATTTATAAAAAAAATAATGCAAGTAAAATGCACTATTATTATATTCGGAAAATTAACTCATAATTTTTAATTTTATTTTTTCAATATTCACATTGCTATCAAATAAGTCAACATACCATAAATTCTCTTAAAATTCATCCAATAAAATCCTATCCACACCAATGTATAAAAAAGCTATAATAAGAATATTAAATATATAGGCACTACAATTTACGCAACTTAAATGATCGGCAGTAAAAAAATTAATAAATATCGCAAGTTGTACCCGTGCTTCTCGACTTCATTTATTTAGTGTACCAATAGTTGTACGGGCTTGTGAATGGTGTACCTGGTTATTGGTACACTAGTTTACGTCACACGGGGTTGTGGAGGGTTGTCAGCCGTAATTGAGTTGTTCCCATAAATTTTTGCCGCAAGGGTTGCGTTGTAGCGGCGCGGAGAGCAGCTTTCGAGCTGTTTAATTAAAATGTCGAAGGTAATGGCTATAATTGCGGGGTAGACTGGTACTCCGCACACATACATCACAACTAGGGGACTAGTGGAGAGAGAACTAGTGGAGAGAGAACTAGTGGAGAGAGAACTAGTGGAGGTAGAACTAGTGGAGGTAGAACTAGTGGAGGTAGAACTAGTGGAGAGAGAACTAGTGGAGAGAGAACTAGTGGAACTAAAACAAGTGGAGGTAGAACTAGTGGAGGTGATGATTTAACGTCTGCTTCGGAACTAAAGGCCATATCGCTGACGTCAAAAGGAAATTAAATACAAGGGACTGGAAGAAGCAGTCAGAAAGGAAAGTGGCTCCATGAACAAAGTCACCTACCACGATCAATGACAATAATCATGGATGCAGAAAAGCTACTCTGTGAATGCAGTCACTTACCAAGGAATGGGACGAAAACGGACACAATGTCCGGTGGCTGCAGTCACAGATGGAAGAGGAAAATGAAGAGGTGATAGTAAATGAAGCCTACGAGCCTACCTAACACAAAATCTAAGACCTCGTAGTTGAAGAGCATAACCCTAGCGCTATCCTCTAAAACTGCAAGTAGCGTTAAAAAAATGATACAGACATAGGAGGGAGTCCATTATAGATGAGTACTACTACATAGTGTACTATTTAGCTACAATAGTCCTAGTGTTGTTCTGCAGGATATCATTGTGACAAGGCAATCCAATACATCACCTGTGGTCACTCCCTTAACATCTCTTTTCCAATTTTCTAGTTATTGCTCTCACCTGTGTTCTCACGCACTGTTCTCAGGGTAATTGTTCTCACGGACTGTTCTCAGGCTACCAAGTTAACTTAAAATAACTCGGGCACTTATTGACACACGCAGTACTCGGATAGTGGGGGATGAAAAGATGGCAAAGTCACTCCGAATATACCTTAATACCCACTATCCGAGTTAAGTGAGTGTCTGAGAATATTTCTATATCTTTGGTTTAAAAAGATAAAAAAAATTGTTTTCATAATAGTAAATATTTTTTTTTAATATATCAAATAATTTTAATTAGTATTTTATTAAATTATTATAGCAAAGTTATATACTATTTTTAAGAGTACATGCACTGGATTTAAATATCAATCAAAATATAGTACTATTCCATAGTTCACTTTCAAAAAAGCTATGAAAAAAAATGTATGCTAAATATGTTGATAGACTTTCTAATTAATTGCTAATAGTATGGAGGCTTAATTTGCAGGTTCTTTTGAAAATTCCTAATAACAAATCATAAATAAATAAAATAAATATGTATGTTTTAAGTGAAAAATACTGTCCTTTTTAACAAAATAAATAAATATATATTAGTTAAACAACTCACAAATATGCATATACATTATACAATGAGCAATAGTGATATATCACATTGACTACTCAGCAAGGGTAACTTACAAATTACCGGACGGTTCTACATTTTCAATCATGTGAAAAAAATGTAAAAAAAATTAAATTTAAATAAAAGTTGAATAATTTTTTTTCTCAAACAATCGAAAATGTGTAATTTTCGATTCCATCTGATAATTCAGAACATAGCCTATATTATACTCTAGTTAAGTTCCCTACACGAAGTATAACAATAGACAGTGAAACCACCTAGAAATAAGATATTTGAAAGGTAAACAATTCAATTCGCTGATCAGCAATCGTTTCCCTTTCCATTCTCACTGTTTAACTCCTCTATAGTTAATTCCTCTATAGTACTACACTCCTCTATAGTTCTATTTGGCAAATAATGAAGTAGGTAGGTAACCACTTACGGCAGATCAAATTAGCAGACATTATGTCGGTACAGTTTATTAGTCAGGTGAAGAAAGGAGTGATGTCTTTATAGCTTCAAAAGAATTACCCCTCGTAAACATCCCCAACACAATCACTGAAAGACGGACCAGAGTGCATTATTATTCGCGGGATATTCGGACAAATGAGAGCCATGGGAAAAATGTAGTGAAAAACAACTTAAAATGATAGGGATGTGTGTAACTTGATAGAGATACACTGTGTGTAACTTGATAGAGATACACTGTGTGTAACTTGATAGAGATACACTGTGTGTAACTTGATAGAGATACACTGTGTGTAACTTGATAGAGATACACTGTGTGTAACTTGATAGAGATACACTGTGTGTAACTTGATAGAGATACACTGTGTGTAACTTGATAGAGATACACTGTGTGTAACTTGATAGAGAAACACTGTGTGTAACTTGATAGAGATACACTGTGTGTAACTTGATAGATACACACTGTGTGTAACTTGATAGAGAAACACTGTGTGTAACTTGATAGAGATACACTGTGTGTAACTTGATAGAGAAACACTGTGTGTAACTTGATAGAGATACACTGTGTGTAACTTAATAGATACACACAGTGTGTAAATGTAATACACTATAGTAATGAAATAAATCAAAAACATCGGCACACATTTATCATTGACTCTCTGAAAATAAAAAATAAATTAATGGGTAATTTATTATACGCTATTATGTAAGTGTATGTTATAACATATTGTGAAATGTACTTCAATTTTCAACAAATTTAATTCAACAAACAATTTACCAATTCCTAATTTTACTAATTTAACAACTCATCCATTCTAAATGTAACAGATCGATAATTTATCTCGATTGTAATTTTCTATTAATTTGACTGAATTCCTATCTCCTTTATAAGTCAAAAATAAAATAATTTCTTTTTAGAGTGGCTACATATAATAAATATTTAAAATTTATAATAGAAAATTAATAAGATGAATAATAGATAAAAAATAAAAAATAATTTTTTTTAAAGAAATGGAAATAGAAAATTGTAGAAAATTCAATAACACGCATGAAGTAACAAAAATAAAATTTGTAATTTCGATCAAAGGTATATAATTAATATATAGCTGATATAACAGGAACATACATAGCACTATTTAAGTGAAGAGTTACGTCAGAAATAATTTTCTGTAGGCCTAGCTAGGCAGACAATGGGTCTAAATTTCAAGTTACGACTGACATTTATAGCTTGCACTTATGACCTATAAATGTATAGGAGAAAATCAATATATAGTGTAGAAATAAAACTGTTAATTTTCCATTTTCTAAATAAAATTTCCCCTTCTTTTTCCATTTTTTAAATATTTTTTCCTTCTCTCTTCATTTTTCTTCTCTAAATAATTTTATTATTTTTCTTCATTCTCTAAATTGAAACAATTTTTTTATATTTCTCTTCATTCTCTATATTCAAACTATTTTTTTTATTTCTCTTCATTTTCTTCACTAATTTTTTTTATTTCTCTTCATTTTCTAAATACTTTTCATTTTATCTCTGGATTTTCCATTCTCTAGATCAATTTTTTTCCCAGTAAAATATTTTCCAGACCGAATACTACACCAACCAGAGTGGTATTCAATAGTATTTTTAAAGATGGTATATCTATTGAAATGTTATATATCCTACACAGAGTTTTTTATGTATTTCACATAAACACGTGTTTATATATAGAAACATGTGAACATGTGTTAGCATGTCTGTGAAAAAAGAAATAGTACACATATGCATCATATAGAGTATGTTCTGAATTACCGGTCAGTTCCACATCTTCGGTCATATAAGAAAAAACGATATTTTAATAATTATTTAATTTCTATTTTAGTTGGTATCCATGATACCTGCAGGTATCATGGATACCAACTAAACTGCGTCCATCGCTTTATTGCAGATTACTATTTTGTGAATAATTTTGATAATATTGATCGTGCAGTAGTGAAATTTTGGTCACTGGAAGATTGCTTCTATGTTAGTATCTTGCTGAAATATTTTTTGAATCCATAAGAAAATTGGAAAGTTATGAACGTTTATGTATTTTGAAGGCATTTTAACTGTCCATCGCTTTATTGCAGCTCTGTGAAAAGGCCAAAAAATGGGCGATTAACTTCTACCGAGAGGGTAAAAATTGTAGCAGGTCCTGCAGAAGGGAGGACTCTTCTATATTTAGCTAATGAATTTGGGATGGGTAAGAGAAACACAGTTTCTATTGTTGAAGATCCCGACACCAACCCAAGGAGAGATGAGGGTACGAGGAGAAGGTTTTTCCCCTCGAAATATGCGAAAACTACCCAGGCAGGTTATAAAGCAGCCAAATAACATTAGTGCCTCCATTTTCGACAAGGCTGTCATTGGTTATTTGTCCAAACGATGTCTTAAATGGGACGACACGGAACGTGAAGCCCATTTCCAGGCCTCCTATGGACAAGACCCAAAAGGAAAAAGGCATTAGATGTACACAGAATTACATGAAAACAAACTTCCTACTTGTTCTTTTAACAGATGAGGAAAGAGCCACCCTTGATTGTCTGGATGGATAGGTTAAAGTTTGGATCCTACTGGAGCTGTTTATCCACACTGGTTTCGTCGTCAACAAGGAGGCTGTGGCTTTATGTTTTAAGCGGGCACCATTGGTGAAACGTTAATTGGCCCTTTCCGAGTACCAGAGGGTGTAAACCTAACAATCCAATCCTACATTGCCTCTTTTGTTGAGTACTTGTTCCCTTGGCCTGATAGTTTGCAATTATCCGGTTGGCAAAAGATGATTTTCTTGCATTACTTCGCACAATCTCATGCTAGAAGGGTTACAACTTCTTTCCTCATATCTCTGGGCATCAAGTGAGAGACTCTCATGACTTGATTGCCTTGTTCTCTGGTCTTAAGCCCCATTGAGCATTTCTGACCGTTTCATTTGAGACATTACATCAGAACTGTTTTGACATAAGACAAATGACAGCCTTGTCAAAAATGAAGGCACTAGTGTCATTTAGCTGCCTTATGACCCGCCTGCGTATTTTTCGCATATTTCGAGGGGAAATACTTTTTCTCGTACCCTCATCTCTCCTTGGGTTTGTGTCGGGATTTTCCACAAAAGAAACTATTGTTCTCTTAACCCTTCCAAGCAATAAAGCTAAATATAGAAGAGTCCTCCCTTCTGCAGAACCTGCTACAATTTTTACTCTCTCGGTAGAAGTTAACCGCCCATTTTTTGGCCTTTTCACAGAGCTGCAATAAAGCGATGGACAGTTAAAATGCCTTCAAAATACATAAATGTTCATAACTTTCCAATTTTCTAATGGATTTAAAAAATATTTCAGCAAGATACTGACATAGAAGCAATCTTCCAGTGACCAAAGTTTCACTAATGTACGATCAATGTTATTAAAATTATTCACAAAATAGTGATCTGCAATAAAGCGATGGACGCAGTTTAAAATAAAAATCAAATAATTATTAAAATATCGTTTTTTCTTATATGACCGAAGATGTGGAACTGACCGGTAATTCGGAACTTACCTTACATGGTAAGAAAGTAGGTTAGCATCTATATTTACAATTGAATTTGATAAAATATATAAAATTAGAAATTTGACAGAAGTTGATTTTATATAAATTGAAAAGCATATTTATTTGAACAATATTGTTTTCAATAAAAATTAAAATAGGACATAATTATTCTTCAATATGAATGGATAATGAATGAATTTTTGTTTTGAAAAAAATTGTCTTATTTTTATTCAAAAACTAGGGAAATTAAATTTCCCTTCAAAACTAAAATAGGTATTAAAAAATATTAGAATAAACTAAAATAGGTATTAAAAAACATTAGAATAAACTAAAATAGGTATTAAAAAACATTAGAATAAACTAGAATAGGTATTAATAAACATTAGAATAAACTAGAATAGGTATTAAAAACTATTAGAATAAACTAGAATAGGTATTAAAAAATATTAGAATAAACTAAAATAGGTATTAATAAACATTAGAATAAACTAAAATAGGTATTAAAAAACATTAGAATAAACTAAAATAGGTATTAAAATTTATTAGAATAAACTAAAATAGGTATTAATAAACATTAGAATAAACTAGAATAGGTATTAAAATTTATTAGAATAAACTAAAATAGGTATTAAAATTTATTAGAATAAACTAAAATAGGTATTAAAATTTATTAGAATAAACTAAAATAGGTATTAAAAAACATTAGAATAAACTAAAATAGGTATTAAAAAACATTAGAATAAACTAAAATAGGTATTAAAAAACATTAGAATAAACTAAAATAGGTATTAAAAAACATTAGAATAAACTAAAATAGGTATTAATAAACATTAGAATAAACTAAAATAGGTATTAAAAAACATAATAAATAATTCAATAAAAAGCAGTTATATGCATCATCTAGTTTCAATATTGTAAACCTGTTAAATTTATTGTTTTAAAATAATTCTTTCAACTATAGCAATAAATTAAAATGCAAAATACGCCTTACATGCGATAAAAAAAAATATTAGAGTTATATGGAAATATTTATAATATATTTTAATAAAAATGAATTGTAAATGATGATAATAATTCTCTTTATTCAAATTTTAAAATATATAAAGAATAAATAATGCAGCTGGTAGAAAAATAGGGTATGTTACGAGTTATCGAACGGTTCCATATTATAGATCGCTTAAAGAAATACATACAAAACTCAACTCGTTATTATTTTCTTGAATAACAAAAATTAATTAATTTAGTAGGTGTTTAACGTCTGCTTCGGAACCAAAGGCCATATCGCTAACGTCAAAAGGAAATTAAATACAAGGGACTGGAAGAAGCAGTCAGAAAGGAAAGTGGCTCCATGAACAAAGTCACTTACCACCGTCAGTGACAATGCTCATGTATGCAGAAAAGCTACTCCGTAAATGCAGTCACTTACCAAGGAATGTGACGAAAAGGGACACAAGCACCGGTGGCTGCACTCACGGATGGAAGAGGAAAATGAAGAGGTGATAGTAAATGAAGCCCTAGCGCTACCCTCTGAAACTGCAAGTAGCGTTAAAAAACGAGAACGGGAACTCGGTAGAACGCATACCTTCACCACCGCTTAAAATGACCTTGACCATCCAATAATCATTGATTTATAAATGACCTTGACCTTAACCTTTAGTCCAAATGGCTCCTGGATAATGACTAATCGTCCTTCACTAAATTTCAGGCAATTTGGTTGATTTTTTTGAGTTATTGAATTATATGTGACCTTGACCTTTGACCGGATCTCTCCCAAAATTCTACCAGATGGTTCCAGGACATTGACCAATCGTCCAACTAAATTTCAGGCAATTTGATTGAACACCTTTTGAGTTACGCGAATAACAAGATGATAAATAAATTGAATAAATAAATGCCTCCTAAATTATAACCCTCTGCATTCTGCGAAAGTAATAATCATAGTAAAAAGTAAAAAGGACAAACATAATCCAAATTATAACAGTTCAGGGTCCAAGGAACGCGACCCCCTTCTCTTCCATTCACCACAGACAGCTTCAGGATAGAGCCCCTGGGGACTGTATGATCGAAAATGTGGAACTGTTCGATGAGTCAGAACTTACTTTATAAATTTAAATCAATATACTACATATATAATAATTATATTGAAGTCAATATTTAAATGATGTGTGACACAAAAGAAAAACGAATACGTTTTATAAATAACCAAATAATACATTATCTTCATTTTACTAAACCATATAATTCATCTACTCAACACAAATAATTATACGAATTTTTGACGAATAAATTCTATATATAATAATATTAATAATAACGATAAATAAATCCGTAATAAGATACAATGAATAACTTAACATGGAAAAGCTATAAAATAAATATTGTGATGAAAATAGTACAAACCTTTAATAGTATTTTAATAGTATGTATGCTGACCACATACACAGAGAATATTCTACGACCCTGACGGTATTCTGACAACGAAGAAAAAGAAAATTTTATGTATCTGACAGTATGCTAACCACATAGACAGATTATACTATATGTTGATAACAGTATGCTGACAAAAAAACTCTACGGCCCTGACAGTATGCTGACCACATAGAATGAGAATATCCTACGTCTCTGATAGTAAGCTGAATATATAGATAGAGAATACTCTACTTCCCTGTAAATATGCAGATATTTATTCCTGAGAGAGAATACTTTCCGTTTTTGTCAGTATGATGACCACATAGACATAGAATATTCTACGTTCCTGCCAGTATGCTGACCACATAGACAGAGAATATTTCACGATCCAGACAGTATTCTTACCACAGAGACAAAGAATATTTTACATATCTGACAGTATACTGACCACATATACAAAGAATACTAAACGACCCTGACAGTATGCTGACCAAAGAGACATGTACTACTCTATGTTCTCAACAGTATGTTGACCACAGAGATAAAAAAAACTCTACGGTTCTTAAAGTATGCCGACCACATAGACAGAGAATAATCTACACCTGACAGCATGGTTACCACATAGACAGATTATAAACTATGTTCTCAACAGTATGCTGACAACATAGAAAAAATATACTCTAAACTCAGACACTATGCTGATCACATCGACAGATTATACTCTATGTCCCTGACAGTATCCTGACTACATAGACGGAGAAAACTCTACGACCCAGACAGTTTGCTGACCACATAGACAGAAAATACATTACGTCCCTGACAGAATATTGACAATATAGACAGAATAATCTCTATGTTATTCACATAATGCTGAACACATGGACATTGAATAATCTACGTTCCTGATAGTATGCTGACCATATAGATAGAGAATACTCTACTTCCCTGTAAATAAGCAGATATTTATTCCTGAGAGAGAATACTTTCCGTTTTTGACAGTATGTTGACCACATAGACAGAGAAAACTCTACGACCCAGACAGTATGCTGACCACATAGACAGATTATACTCTATGTCCTTAACAGAATGCTGACTACATAAACAGATGATACTCTATGTTCTTAACAGTATGCTGGCTAAATAGAGAAAAAATACACTACGTCCCTGGCAGTATATTGACAACATAGACAGAATAATCTCTATGTTATTCACATAATGCTGAACACATGGATATTGAATAATCTACGTTCCTGATACTATACTGACCACATAGACAGATTATATTCTATGTCCTTAACAGAATGCTGACTACATAAACAGATGATAATCTATGTTCTGAACAGTATGCTGCCTACATAGACATAAAAAACTCTACGTGCATGACAGTATGCTGACCACATACACAGAGAATATTCTACGACCCTGACGGTATTCTGACAACGAAGAAAAAGAAAATTTTATGTATCTGACAGTATGCTAACCACATAGACAGATTATACTATATGTTGATAACAGTATGCTGACAAAAAACTCTACGGCCCTGACAGTATGCTGACCACATAGAATGAGAATATCCTACGTCTCTGATAGTAAGCTGAATATATAGATAGAGAATACTCTACTTCCCTGTAAATATGCAGATATTTATTCCTGAGAGAGAATACTTTCCGTTTTTGTCAGTATGTTGACCACATAGACATAGAATATTCTACGTTCCTGCCAGTATGCTGACCACATAGACAGAGAATATTTCACGATCCAGACAGTATTCTTACCACAGAGACAAAGAATATTTTACGTATCTGACAGTATACTG
>CANNZV010003282.1:0-67809 GCA_947561585.1 Caprella mutica
GTCTATTGGTGGTGGATATATCTAAGTCTATTGGTGGTGAATATATCTAAGTCTATTGGTGGTGGATATATCTAAGTCTATTGGTGGTGGATATATCTAAGTCTATTGGTGGTGGATATATCTAAGTCTATTGGTGGTGGATATATCTAAGTCTATTGGTGGTGGATATATCTAAGTCTATTGGTGGTGGATATATCTAAGTCTATTGGTGGTGGATATATCTAAGTCTATTGGTGGTGGATATATCTAAGTCTATTGGTGGTGGATATATCTAAGTCTATTGGTGGTGGATATATCTAAGTCTATTGGTGGTGGATATATCTAAGTCTATTGGTGATGGATATATCTAAATCTATTGGTGGTGGATATATCTAAGTCTATTGGTGGTGGATATATCTAAGTCTATTGGTGGTGAATATATCTAAGTCTATTGGTGGTGGATATATCTAAGTCTATTGGTGGTGGATATATCTAAGTCTATTGGTGGTGGATATATCTAAGTCTATTGGTGGTGAATATATCTAAGTCTATTGGTGGTGGATATATCTAAGTCTATTGGTGGTGGATATATCTAAGTCTATTGGTGATGGATATATCTAAATCTATTGGTGGTGGATATATCTAAGTCTATTGGTGGTGGATATATCTAAGTCTATTGGTGGTGAATATATCTAAGTCTATTGGTGGTGGATATATCTAAGTCTATTGGTGGTGGATATATCTAAGTCTATTGGTGGTGGATATATCTAAGTCTGTTGGTGATGGATATATCTAAGTCTATTGGTGGTGGATATATCTAAGTCTATTGGTGGTGGATATATCTAAGACTATTGGTGGTGGATATATCTAAGTCTATTGGTGGTGGATATATCTAAGACTATTGGTGGTGGATATATCTAAGTCTATTGGTGGTGGATATATCTAAGTCTATTGGTGGTGGATATATCTAAGTCTATTGGTGGTGGATATATCTAAGTCTATTGGTGGTGGATATATCTAAGACTATTGGTGGTGGATATATCTAAGTCTATTGGTGGTGGATATATCTAAGTCTATTGGTGGTGGATATATCTAAGTCTATTGGTGGTGGATATATCTAAGTCTATTGGTGGTGGATATATCTAAGTCTATTGGTGGTGAATATATCTAAGTCTATTGGTGGTGGATATATCTAAGTCTATTGGTGGTGGATATATCTAAGTCTATTGGTGGTGAATATATCTAAGTCTATTGGTGGTGGATATATCTAAGTCTATTGGTGGTGGATATATCTAAGTCTATTGGTGATGGATATATCTAAGTCTATTGGTGGTGGATATATCTAAGTCTATTGGTGGTGGATATATCTAAGTCTATTGGTGGTGGATATATCTAAGTTTATTGGTGGTGGATATATCTAAGTCTATTGGTGGTGGATATATCTAAGTCTATTGGTGGTGGATATATCTAAGTCTATTGGTGGTGGATATATCTAAGTCTATTGGTGGTGAATATATCTAAGTCTATTGGTGGTGGATATATCTAAGTCTATTGGTGGTGGATATATCTAAGTCTATTGGTGGTGAATATATCTAAGTCTATTGGTGGTGGATATATCTAAGTCTATTGGTGGTGGATATATCTAAGTCTATTGGTGATGGATATATCTAAGTCTATTGGTGGTGGATATATCTAAGTCTATTGGTGGTGGATATATCTAAGTCTATTGGTGGTGGATATATCTAAGTTTATTGGTGGTGGATATATCTAAGACTATTGGTGGTGGATATATCTAAGTCTATTGGTGGTGGATATATCTAAGACTATTGGTGGTGGATATATCTAAGTCTATTGGTGGTGGATATATCTAAGACTATTGGTGGTGGATATATCTAAGTCTATTGGTGGTGGATATATCTAAGACTATTGGTGGTGGATATATCTAAGTCTATTGGTGGTGGATATATCTAAGACTATTGGTGGTGGATATATCTAAGTCTATTGGTGGTGGATATATCTAAGACTATTGGTGGTGGATATATTTAATACCTAATTGTTGTTGACTATTATTTCACTTCAAAGATATATCTAATATCACTTCAAAGATATGTATCTAATTTCGAAAGAGAATATTGCTGCATAATTAGATATTGCACACTCATGTTACAATGTAGCTAACAATGCAATAAAATGATATCTCTGAATGGTTCATAAATAAATAAAAATTATAAATTATAAATAAAATTCTATCAAAGGTTTATAACTAACCTTGTTAACATAATAATATTACCTTCGCAGATTGCAGAAGGTTATATTTTAGGTGATATTTATTCATTTATTTATTATCTTGTTACTGGCATAGGTAACTGTCTGAAATTTGATGAAACGATTGGTACATGTCCAGGAACCATCTGGTACAATTTTGGGAGCGCTCTGGTCAAAGGTCAAGGTCAAGGTCATTTTAACTTGATAACTCAAAAAGTATTCAACCAAATTACATGAAATTTGGTAGGACGATTGGTCATTATCCAGGAACCAATTGAATAGATTTTGAAAGTGAACAGAAAAAAGGTCAAGGTCATTCATAACCCATAGATAGATTATTCGATGGTCAATATCATTGAAGCATCTTTGTTGAACATAAAAAAAGAGAAATTCAAAAAATGAAAAAGTACAAAAACAAATTTCAAAAGTTAATTTAGTTATTTTTCATTATCGTTCAAGCTCTTTTGAAGTTATGTAATCGAAAATGTAAAACCGTCCGATAATTAAGAACTTACCCCACGCTATTTTGAAGTGGTGGAAATTTTATTTTTGCAAACTGAGACAAAATATATTTTCAACAGGTTATAGATATTCAAATAAAAGCCATTGATTTAAACAAATGGGTTAGATAACAATGTATGGATGCAGAAAAGCTACTCCGTGAATGCAGTCACTTACCAAGGAATGTGACGAAAAGGAACACAAGCACCGGTGGCTGCACTCACGGATGGAAGAGAAAAATGAAGAGCTGATAGTAAATGAAGCCTACGATCCTACCTAACACAAAAATCCAAGAGGAAAATGAAGAGGTGATAATAAATGAATCCTACAAACCTACATAACACAAAAATCCAAGAGGAAAATGAAGAGAGGTATTTAAACATTAAAAACCGTATTATTATAATGTTTAATTTCTTCTAAATTCCATTTATAAACATATAAACATCACTAAATCTCACACTACAATCCAAAACCTCCAAAAAGGACACACCATTTCAAATCCTTAATTTAGTCGCAATTCGTCACCGTATTCTGATATGGCTAACCATCTACACTTTCCCAATTCGAATTACTTTGAACGCTGCGTCGCTTGGAGCCTGAAGATCAAATTAATCTCACACCCTCTGTCACCTGGGAATAGATTCCCCTTTCCAGCCTTCACTTTCATTACCAGGCTCTGATTACTGCAGTCACAGTTAATACCAGAGGTATTAGATACCTAAAATACTACCAATTCGTCCCTTTAAAAGCTCATCAAGAGTAATAAGGCTTAAACACTATCAGTTTTAACGACGGAACTATAAACCAATTCTAATCATATTCATTCTTCGAAATTAGATCAATTATGAACAAATGAAATCGCTTTGGGTGATAGATATACAAAATATTCTCCAAACAGTGTCCCCAAGTATCTGTTTTGTCTATCACTCGTGTGAATGTCTTTACTGTTTACACTAGTACGAGAGGGGGCGCTTATGGAGACTAGAATTAGAGTCACTGAGGTCTGTACCCGGTGTACTAACCACGTAGTTTTACCATACACAACATCAATTATTAAAATAAGGTACGAAATTCTATATTTTTTCCTTTCTATATATTTTCCCTCACTTTCTTTTCACCATGCGGATAAAAATGTGAAGAATGTGAGTGAGGATAATCATATCAGGTAAAGAATGCGAAGGAGAAATGCGAAAGAAGACATCATATCATTTTCTATATATTACATCACTATGTATCCCATTGGTTGTCTTTATTTTACCCATAATTCCTTTATTTTCTATATAATTATTCATTGATGTCTAAGGTAAATGGTATATTGAGTTGTGGGTATATACGGTATATACTAGCAATCATATCTTTTGTTTGGAAGACAATAGATATGATCATATCGTGCATGCATTGTGTAGTTTATTGGGGTATGTTCTGAGTTATCGAACGGTTACACATTATCGATCATGTTGAAAAGTATATAATAATAATTATATATCATTATTACTTAAAAATAAGAATAAATTGAAATTATTATATAAACTTTTTTTATATGATCGAAAATGTGGTACAGTCCAATAACTCGAAACTTACCCTATCTATTTCATAACTTGCATAATTAAAAAATCCATATTATTTTTCATTATTATTTGTGTAAAAAATGAATGAAAATTTTGCTCTGAATTGATTGTGGTAAAAGGTTTGCAATAGACGATTTTTTATAAATGATATTTTTTATCTTATTGAATTAATAGTAACTTTTCTTTTATTTCATTTATTCCTAAAGGTACTATCAGAAAATACAATCTAATAACTTTTTGAGCTGATAGTACTCTGTACAACATCGACAGATAGTGGATAAAATATTCAATGGAGTATCGACCTATATTGATTGATTGGTATTTAACTGATGGAGAAAATAAAATAAATAGGAAAGAATACCACCTGTAAGATCACTAGGTAATATCACCTGTAAGATCACTAGGTAGTATCACCTGTAAGATCACTAGGTAATATCATTTGTAAGATCACTAGGTATTATCACCTGTAAGATCACTAGGTAATATCATTTGTAAGATCACTAGGTATTATCACCTGTAAGATCACTAGGTAATATCACCTGTGAGATCACAAGGTAATACCACCTGTAAGATCACTAGGTAATATCACCTGTGAGATCACAAGGTAATACCACCTGTAAGATCACTAGGTAGTATCACCTGTAAGATCACAAGGTAATACCACCTGTAAGATCACTAGGTAATACCACCTGTAAGATCACTAGGTAATATCACCTGTGAGATCACTAGGTAGTATCACCTGTAAGATCACTAGGTAATATCACCTGTGAGATCACTAGGTATTATCATCTGTAAGATCACTAGGTAATATCACCTGTGAGATCACTAGGTAGTATCACCTGTAAGATCACTAGGTGATATCACCTGTGAGATCACTAGGTAATATCACCTGTAAGATCACTAGGTAATATCACCTGTAAGATCACTAGGTAATACCACCTGTAAGATCACTAGGTAATACCACCTGTAAGATCACTAGGTAATATCACCTGTGAGATCACTAGGTAGTATCACCTGTAAGATCACTAGGTAATATCACCTGTGAGATCACTAGGTATTATCATTTGTAAGATCACTAGGTATTATCACCTGTAAGATCACTAGGTAATATCACCTGTGAGATCACAAGGTAATACCACCTGTAAGATCACTAGGTAGTATCACCTGTAAGATCACAAGGTAATACCACCTGTAAGATCACTAGGTAGTATCACCTGTAAGATCACTAGGTAATATCACCTGTAAGATCACTAGGTAATATCATTTGTAAGATCACTAGGTATTATCACCTGTAAGATCACTAGGTAATATCACCTGTGAGATCACAAGGTAATACCACCTGTAAGATCACTAGGTAGTATCACCTGTAAGATCACAAGGTAATACCACCTGTAAGATCACTAGGTAATACCACCTGTAAGATCACTAGGTAATATCACCTGTGAGATCACTAGGTAGTATCACCTGTAAGATCACTAGGTAATATCACCTGTGAGATCACTAGGTATTATCATCTGTAAGATCACTAAGTATTATCACCTGTAAGATCACTAGGTAATATCACCTGTGAGATCACTAGGTAATATCACCTGTAAGATCACTAGGTAATATCATTTGTAAGATCACTAGGTAATATCACCTGTAAGATCACTAGGTAATATCATTTGTAAGATCACTAGGTAATATCACCTGTAAGATAACTAGGTAATATCACCTGTAAGATCACTAGGTAATATCATTTGTAAGATCACTAGGTAATATCACCTGTAAGATCACTAGGTAATATCACCTGTAAGATCACTAGGTAATATCATTTGTAAGATCACTAGGTATTATCACCTGTAAGATCACTAGGTAATATCACCTGTGAGATCACTAGGTAATATCACCTGTGAGATCACTAGGTAATATCTTTTTGTAAGATCACTAGGTAATATCACCTGTAAGATCACTAGGTAATATCACCTGTAAGATCACTAGGTAATATCATTTGTAAGATCACTAGGTATTATCACCTGTAAGATCACTAGGTAGTATCACCTGTAAGATCACTAGGTAATATCACCTGTAAGATCACTAGGTAGTATCACCTGTAAGATCACTAGGTAATATCATTTGTAAGATCACTAGGTATTATCACCTGTAAGATCACTAGGTAATATCACCTGTGAGATCACAAGGTAATACCACCTGTAAGATCACTAGGTAGTATCACCTGTAAGATCACAAGGTAATACCACCTGTAAGATCACTAGGTAATACCACCTGTAAGATCACTAGGTAATATCACCTGTGAGATCACTAGGTAGTATCACCTGTAAGATCACTAGGTAATATCACCTGTGAGATCACTAGGTATTATCATCTGTAAGATCACTAGGTAATATCACCTGTGAGATCACTAGGTAGTATCACCTGTAAGATCACTAGGTGATATCACCTGTGAGATCACTAGGTAATATCACCTGTAAGATCACTAGGTAATATCACCTGTAAGATCACTAGGTAATACCACCTGTAAGATCACTACGTAATACCACCTGTAAGATCACTAGGTAATATCACCTGTGAGATCACTAGGTAGTATCACCTGTAAGATCACTAGGTAATATCACCTGTGAGATCACTAGGTATTATCATTTGTAAGATCACTAGGTATTATCACCTGTAAGATCACTAGGTAATATCACCTGTGAGATCACAAGGTAATACCACCTGTAAGATCACTAGGTAGTATCACCTGTAAGATCACAAGGTAATACCACCTGTAAGATCACTAGGTAGTATCACCTGTAAGATCACTAGGTAATATCACCTGTAAGATCACTAGGTAATATCATTTGTAAGATCACTAGGTATTATCACCTGTAAGATCACTAGGTAATATCACCTGTGAGATCACAAGGTAATACCACCTGTAAGATCACTAGGTAGTATCACCTGTAAGATCACAAGGTAATACCACCTGTAAGATCACTAGGTAATACCACCTGTAAGATCACTAGGTAGTATCACCTGTAAGATCACTAGGTAATATCACCTGTAAGATCACTAGGTAATATCACCTGTGAGATCACTAGGTAGTATCACCTGTAAGATCACTAGGTGATATCACCTGTGAGATCACTAGGTAATATCACCTGTAAGATCACTAGGTAATATCACCTGTAAGATCACTAGGTAATATCATTTGTAAGATCACTAGGTAATATCACCTGTAAGATCACTAGGTAATATCATTTGTAAGATCACTAGGTAATATCACCTGTAAGATAACTAGGTAATATCACCTGTAAGATCACTAGGTAATATCATTTGTAAGATCACTAGGTAATATCACCTGTAAGATCACTAGGTAATATCACCTGTAAGATCACTAGGTAATATCATTTGTAAGATCACTAGGTATTATCACCTGTAAGATCACTAGGTAATATCACCTGTGAGATCACTAGGTAATATCACCTGTGAGATCACTAGGTAATATCACTTTGTAAGATCACTAGGTAATATCACCTGTAAGATCACTAGGTAATATCACCTGTAAGATCACTAGGTAATATCATTTGTAAGATCACTAGGTATTATCACCTGTAAGATCACTAGGTAATATCACCTGTGAGATCACTAGGTAATATCACCTGTGAGATCACTAGGTAATATCACTTTGTAAGATCACTAGGTAATATCACCTGTAAGATCACTAGGTAATATCACCTGTAAGATCACTAGGTAATATCACCTGTAAGATCACTAGGTAATATCATTTGTAAGATCACTAGGTATTATCACCTGTAAGATCACTAGGTAATATCACCTGTAAGATCACTAGGTAATATCACCTGTAAGATCACTAGGTAATATCACCTCTAAGATCACTAGGTAATATCACCTGTAAGATCACTAGGTAATATCACCTGTAAGATCACTAGGTAATATCACCTGTAAGATCACTAGGTAATATCACTTTGTATTTTGGGGTTAACATCTTTTGTACCTATAATTAAAGTATTTAAAAATATACCTGTTCTGCGCCATTTGCCGATCTGCACAATCTTGATAATACGCTGCGTGTTTTTAGCCCCTAATGTGTATACTACCTTCATTTTATTTATAATGAAATCGAATGGTGATATATGTGTGTATCGGGGAGGGGGACAGTGCCCCCCAAACCCAACTGCCAGGTCATTAAAAAATCATAGCAGTACAATAAACTAGTGGATACAATAAACTACATAACGGCCATTTATGTATAGAGTTTCAAAATAATCTTCATTTATATATAAACATAATGAATAGTTCTTTACAAAACTCTACAAAGACGACCAGAAATAAATGACGATTACTTTGAGACTCTCGACACAAATGGTCGTAATGTAGATTATTCTATCCACTAGTTTGTTGCACTGCACACCATATGATTGTTGTGGCTTGACCCTCGATACACATATATTAGTATTCGAATTTATAATGAATAAAATGTTTTATAATGAATAAAATGTTTTATAATGAATAAAATGAATAAAATGTTTTATAATGAATAAAATGTTTTATAATGAATAAAATGTTTTATAATGAATAAAATGAATGCATTAACGCACACTCGGCATTAAGGGGTTAAAAACGCTCAGCGGGTTCCCGCGATTGTGAAAATAGGTAAATGACATGGAACACATTTAATTACGTGGGTTACGATTTTCCTATAGAAAATAATCAATGGTTTCAATTAAAATATTAGCTACAAATTAAACATCGTCCCAAAAAAATTAAACAAAACTCGCCTCTTTCATAAATTAGGTATATTCAAGCGTAGGTGAATAGATAATTAATCCTAAAGCAACGTTTGCTTATGATGCATTAATAAATGATCTACCTATGAATGGATCAAATGAATTGAAGTAAAACATGGTGGTTTAACTTTGGAAGTTGAAGGGTTCACTCTTTCACTGTTAACTATATGTGGGTTAACACTAAGCACAGGGAACTCGTTGAAACCATAGCTACTGTAGTTACTTTGACTCCAGACTTCTACTGGCTCATAGAGTTACTGCACTGTAACAACGGAAGCTTTTATGCAGTTTGCTTCAGTTGTTGGTATGACATCGTCTTATTTTCTACAATGGGTCTGATGCTGTCAGAGAGTATACAGACATTACCGTCAGGACACTGGTGTTGATACGCGAAACGGCACGACTTGGTCACTAGCCAAGGGTCCTTTATTCTCTACTAGGGTGGATGTTACCTTCATCAACTAGGTCTCACGAAACGTCCACGCTTGAGCCAATTGAAGTTGTTAAACTTCTTACTAACTCTAGTGAGATAGTTTAAAACAGGTCTTTCATTGATACAACCTCAGTTTATATACTCAGGATGCTCTTCCCATACTCTTCCCAAGTCCAATCCAATCTCCTTTCATTTCTCTAGGTTCTATTGGCCCTCGAACCACCTTTAGGTTGTCCCCAATATTACTCTCGACTATTGACAAGACCCTAGTTGTAAAATATATCCTCTAATACTTTCCTAACATTTCATTAATTTCAAGTCAGAGAAGAAACATCATTTTCTAAAGAGTTGACCACAGTAAACCATCTGGCCTAGTAGAATCCCATGAGGTTAATTACCCTCTCTAATACATTTTGTCTAACATGTTTAAAAATATTTACCAACTCTCACTAGTGCTAGGTGATAAATATTACTTGACAAACAATTTCTTTAGACTTCAAAATACTTAAAAAACGAAGTTATCAACTTATACTAATCCTGATTTCAGAGTCACAAAGAAAATTAACTTCATATAACAATTCGGTCTGAAAATTTTATACGTACAGATATACAACCTGAAAGATCACTTTATAGATCATATCACCTCAAAGATCACTAGATCATGAATATATCTAATAGGATAAAGTTCGGATGATCTTTATCTTCTCATGTTCTTAGATAACCTATCAATTATTCGTCGTGACATTTGACAGTCAATACTAAATTCATTGGATCAACAAGAACCGCTCCTACCAATCGAAACCAATCAACTGAAGAAGTTTTCACTGAGACGATATCCACTTGATGAACGTCGAACTCTTTTGAGTGCTATGTATTAACATGTGTAAAGAGTAGTATTAACATGTGTAAAGAGTAGTATTAACATGAGTAAAGAGTAGTATTAACATGTGTAAAGAGTAGTATTAACATGTGTAAAGAGTAGTATTAGCATGTGTAAAGATTAGTATTAACATGTGTAAAGAGTAGAATTAGCATGTGTAAAGAGTAGTATTAACATGTGTAAAGAGTAGTATTAACATGTGTAAAGAGTAGTATTAACATGTGTAAAGAGTAGTATTAACATGTGTAAAGAGTAGTATTAACATGTGTAAAGAGTAGTATTAACATGTGTAAAGAGTAGTATTAACATGTGTAAAGAGTAGTATTAACATGTGTAAAGAGTAGTATTAACATGTGTAAAGAGTAGTATTAACATGTGTAAAGAGTAGTATTAACATGTGTAAAGAGTAGTATTAACATGTGTAAAGAGTAGTATTAACATGTGTAAAGAGTAGTATTAACATGTGTAAAGAGTAGTATTAGCATGTGTAAAGAGTAGTATTAGCATGTGTAAAGAGTAGTATTAACATGTGTAAAGAGTAGTATTAGCATGTGTAAAGAGTAGTATTAACATGTGTAAAGAGTAGTATTAGCATGTGTAAAGAGTAGTATTAACATGTGTAAAGAGTAGTATTAACATGTGTAAAGAGTAGTATTAACATGTGTAAAGAGTAGTATTAACATGTGTAAAGAGTAGTATTAGCATGTGTAAAGAGTAGTATTAGCATGTATAAAGAGTAGTATTAGCATGTGTAAAGAGTAGTATTAACATGTATAAAGAGTAGTATTAGCATGTGTAAAGAGTAGTATTAACATGTGTAAAGAGTAGTATTAACATGTGTAAAGAGTAGTATTAACATTGTAAAGAGTAAATTGAAAACCATTGTTAATTATTCATTAGAAAAATCCAGATCTTGATCAACATTGTTCCAATATTGAGCTATGTTGTAACATTGTTTTAAAAGTTCGTGTTAAATGCATTTGGTATAACTTCTTAACTATGATGGGGCCTTAGAAGATTATTTAGGGCAATAAAAGATTATGGTGGGCCATAGAAGAATATGTTAGGCATAGCTGAAAAAGTGTTGAAACAAATTGTCTGAAATTTGGTGAAACGATTGGTCAATGTCCAGTGACCTTCTGGTAGAATCAAAGGTCAAGGTCATGGTCATTTATAACTCAAAAAGTTTTAAACTATATTGCATGAAATTCGATGGGACGATTGGTAAATGTCCAGGAACCATCTGGTAGAATTTTGGGAGCAATCCGGTCAAAGGTCAAGGTCATTCTTAACTCAATAACTCAAAAAGTATTGAACCATATTGCATGCAACTTGGTGGAACGATTGGTTAATTAGATTTTGGGAGAGAACGGGTCAAAGCGGCGGCGAAGGTATGCGCTCTACCGAGAGCACGTTATTCCAGATTGTCTCACTACAATGTTACCCCGAGAATCATGGCTACCTCTATTACGAGCTAGTGTCCTCCAATGTAGACCTACTGTAGCCTGTAGGTCTACAGGTACACTGTAGGTACACTGTAGGCACACTGTAGTCACACTGTAGTCACACTTTAGGTACACTGTAGGCATACTGTAGTCACACTGTAGTCACACTGTAGGTACACTGTAGTCACACTGTAGTCACACTGTAGTCACACTGTAGTCACGCTGTAGTCACACTGTAGGCACACTGTAGTCACACTGTAGGCACACTGTAGGCACACTGTAGGTACACTGTAGTCACACTGTAGTCACACTGTAGGCACACTGTAGGCACACCGTAGGCACACTGTAGGCACACTGTAGTCACACTGTAGTCACACTGTAGTCACACTGTAGTCACACTGTAGGCACACTGTAGGCACACTGTAGTCACACTGTAGGCACACTGTAGTCACACTGTAGTCACACTGTAGTCACACTGTAGTCACACTGTAGTCACACTGTAGTCACACTGTAGGCACACTGTAGGCACACTGTAGGCACACTGTAGGCACACTGTAGTCACACTGTAGTCACACTGTAGTCACACTGTAGTCACACTGTAGGCACACTGTAGGCACACTGTAGTCACACTGTAGGCACACTGTAGTCACACTGTAGTCACACTGTAGTCACACTGTAGTCACACTGTAGTCACACTGTAGTCACACTGTAGGCACACTGTAGGCACACTGTAGGCACACTGTAGGCACACTGTAGTCACACTGTAGTCACACTGTAGTCACACTGTAGGCACACTGTAGTCACACTGTAGGCACACTGTAGGCACACTGTAGGTACACTGTAGTCACACTGTAGTCACACTGTAGTCACACTGTAGTCACACTGTAGGCACACTGTAGTCACACTGTAGTCACACTGTAGGCACACTGTAGGCACACTGTAGTCACACTGTAGTCACACTGTAGGCACACTGTAGTCACACTGTAGTCACACTGTAGTCACACTGTAGTCACACTGTAGTCACACTGTAGTCACACTGTAGTCACACTGTAGTCACACTGTAGTCACACTGTAGTCACACTGTAGGCACACTGTAGGCACACTGTAGGACACTCAAGGCTGTCATTGGAGGCAAGTGTTGAGTTCTCATCTCCACGAGAGATTGGAATCAAAACCTCGCAAACATCTTCCTAATGAGAATCCCAGGCGCCATTCAATGATGTAAACAACATTAGAGAAACGTCAATTGGACAAATTTCAGGGGTTTGGATGTAAACAAATTTCAGGTGTTTGAACATCACGTTGGAATGGCTTCTTCTTTGGTGTTTGTAGTAAAGAACAATTTGAAGTATATTTACTATTTTTATTTATCTTTGAAGATTAATAATTGATCAATCGAATTAAATAACGGAGAGCTATAATAGTGTAAATTATGTAATTTACCAACCCACACTTCTGTACCATCAAAGTTAACTAAAGTTATTAATTGACTAATGATGATAATATTTAGCATTGGAGTAAACAGTAGTGTGCAATATATAAGGGTAGACAAGAACAAGTTATCTAAATCTTTAATTTCATAAAAAGTACAAAACACACATTTTTGAAATTTTGCTCGTACTTTCATATAGAACTCATATGTATTCGTATGAAATTTCAAAGCATTTGGACAAATATTCTAGCAATAGTTCCATATTTCTCTTCAAACAATAAAGGGTAGCCATCATAAACTTTGAAATATTCACGGATAATTGCAATTAACTTAATATTTTGTGAATAATTCTTGGCTATATCACTTCAATACATCTTCTACCACAAAATTCTACTAATTTTGCACTATATGAAGGACTTATCCATCTTCTATTCATCCACCAGAAATGTCCACAATTCTTCCACATTTGTTGTGTTTCTTCTCTGATACAGTCTCCAATTATTATCCAAACAATCTCAATTCGATTGAGGTCAGGACTCTGTGAAGGCCAGCTCATTTGAGCGAATTTTTCATTTTCTGATAGGGTTCTTACCTTTTTATCTGAGTTACTAGTAGGGTACGTTGTCCTGCTTGGAACTCTGTGTTTGAGGGTCAGCTGCTTGTTAATAGGGGATAGTAAGATGACGAAAGAGCTGTTTTATACTTCTGCAATAACTCCTCCGTGCAGACGAACAATGGGACCAGGTACAGCATAAAAAATGACCCCCTAAACCATCACACTACCTCCTCCAAACTTACCCGTTTTATTGACGCAGTTCAGAGTTAACATTTCTCCTACTTTATGTTTAATTCGTACTTTCCCATCAGAACCAAAGATTTCTATTTTTCTTCCATTCATCAATAGAATGTACTTTCGACCACTGATCAATCGACCAAACGACATACTCATGACAAAACACAAGTATCACTTTCCGTTTCTTTTTAGAGATTAAAAGCTTCGATGCAGGTACAAATGATTGCAAACCAACTTATTGAAGTTGAAGCGAAAAAGTAGACTGGGACACCGTACCACCAGACATGACATCTATCTCAAGAAAAATTTGACCAGAAGTGTTGAAACTACCTTGCAAGCTACTTTGAAGACTAGCATGATCTTCTCTCAGCAATGCTTTGGGAAGTCTACCATTCTTCGGTTTAGAATCAACAACTCCGTACTGCTTATGTTGAGCCACAATATGTTGCACAATCGTTTTGGACCTTCTTGTGGCAATAAAAATTTGTTGCAACGACAATTGGAGACTGTATCAGAGAGGAAACTCAACAAATGTGGAAGAATTGTTGACATTTGTGGAGGATGAATAGAAGATGGAAACTCTTTCATATTGTGGAAAATTAGTAAAATTTTGTGGTATATAGAAAATGTATTTAAGTGATATAGCAAAGAATTATTCACAAAATATTAAGTTAGTTGCCAATATCCGCAAAAATTTCAAATCTTATGATGGATACCCTTAACTTTTGACCAGAGCAAAATTTAGAGTTTGAAGTGAAATATGGAACTATAGCTAGAATATTTGTCCAAATGCTTTGAAATTTCATACGAATACATATGAGATCTATATGAAAATACGAGCAAAATTTCAATAATGTGTGTTTTGTACTTTTTATGAAAATAAAAGTTTAGATTCCTTGTTCTTGCTTACCCTTATATTTTATCCGCTACTGTATAAAATTGATGCCAGAGGTTGGTTCTATTCTGTGTAATTTGTTTTGTCTTCTATTAAAAAAATTGATATTTTACAACATTGAAGATATACATATTTAGTATTTTAGCTTTCATCATCAAGAACAAGTGGTGAAAATCCGGACTAAACAATGAGTTTTTCGACCAACTGTAGAAATTCTACATTTTACATCTCTCTCTACCCTTCCTATATTTTTAACTCGAAACGTAAATATATCTTCAGCGATGAGGTTCCAATAGTCCTTTTGAATCTATAATTATTATTGCATTGATGAAACCAGGTTAATAATATATTTGAATCTGAGGCTATACATATTTTATCAAACTATATTTATACGAAATGGAAGAGCTATAGTGTGATAGAACATACAATCTGACTATAAATGGAAGAGCTATAGTGTGATAGAATATACAATCTGACTATAAATGGAAGAGCTATAGTATGCTATATACAATCTGACTATAAATGGAAGAGCTATAGTATGCTATATACAATCTGACTATAAATGGAAGAGCTATAGTATGCTATATACAATCTGACTATAAATGGAAGAGCTATAGTATGCTATACAATCTAACTATAAATGGAAGAGCTATAGTATGCTATATACCATCTGACTATAAATGGAAGAGCTATAGTATGCTATATACAATTACACTATAAATTATTATATCATAAATTTGGTTAAAGTGATACACGATTATTAATTAAGAGTTAAAATCCTGAGATATTCAATTAATTAAACATTTAATTGAATAAATATATTAATATATAACTGCAACATGCAGTCTGTTATATATTGCTATTACTGCAGTTAAATGGTTGTGTTCATTAATTTAACACTCGACTTAACACCTGTCATGTCAGTCCTTGCAACAATTAACTAACATTTTAATTACCATTTCAACATAATGTTATTATAGAAGAGCTACAATTTGAATAAACAGGTGAAAATTAAGTTATCATCGAAATGAGATTAGTTTGACATCACGAAACTGACTATACGTTAATCTACTCTGTAATGATAAGGCCATGTAAGGTTCTAGAAGGCATTATTCTTTCAAAAGAAAAGGCCAAGTAATGTTCTAGAAGGCATAACTCTCTCCAATGACAAGGCCAAGTCATTTCCTAGGAGGCTTTACCCAAATAATGGGCGTTTCCGAATGGCTTCCACTCCTGAGACGCTATTTACAAATTATTTACTTAGCTACTCCTTCTACATCAGCCAACTTTGATAACTAGACCTAACCATGGTGAAAAAATGTCATAGAGATAATTAATTTCAGAATAATCTAATATTTATAAAGCAAGTTTTCAATTATCGTACAGCAATTATAATGTTTTAAAAGTAATTTCCTTTGTTTTATTTTAACTTTGATTGTTTGATTGATTGTAACTTAAGTATTTATTTTTAAATAGATTTTCAATTCACTTCATTCAATAATCTACCAAATGCTAAGTTTTTTGATTTTCAGGTCTAGACGAGTTCTAGGTGGCGGTGATGGTAATCAAATTACAACAGTTACTTTGGAGAGTTTCTCGAAAGCTCTTAAAGGACTTCAAGATAAATTTGAATTACAGTATTGAAAATAAAGTGTGAACGATAATTTAGTGAGTTTGGGATAATTAAAGAGTAGAGTAAGAGTAATGAGGTCAAGAGTGAAGAGTTGACACAGAAGTTATTAATGTAATCAGTATTTTGATGGAATTATGCATACTTGTTGTCATAAAATATGTAATGAAATATAGTAGTGTTTGGGGTTTAGAGAAAGTGTTTGACAATGATATTTATTACTTAGAGTGAGTTAGTAATTCTTTTCCAAATATGTTACCAGGGACAAGTTGGCGAAGGTAGTTAACCACGAGGAGTTTTCTTTTAGTCCATATATGTGGTCGACTTTATAAAAGTAATGAGCTTTGAAGGTTTAGTATTTCTTAACTGTAGTTAAATGTTTTGTATTTTCTGTCATAGAGTGCAAGGCTTAGTAGGAAATATTGAAGGAATCATTTGGAATGGGTCAGTTCCTACTAGCTGAGGGTAAAATTATGGGCAGCCTACAGGTGGATGGGGATAAAAATTAGAGAAATGAAAACAGAGGCGTCTTTCGTTTGGATTCGGGTGTAGTTTTAGATGAATTTTCAAAGTATATAACAAAGAAATCAAAAGGATGATGTCTGTTTTAAGTTTCCTTAGTTATCGGTCACTCAAGATCTGTTCACGAGAGTTGGTAGGAAGTTTATGAGCATAATGGGTCATGCAGGGTGACCTTTTATCTCACCCCAACCTTAGACTCTATCGCAGGACTTAGCCGATGAAGATCTCGCGCACCATAGCGGTGGAAATGGGATCCTGAGAGAGAGAGACTGAATCTTGCAATTCCATGGATCTCACTAACAGTTTCCTGTCGGCAGAGGTTATATTCTGTACGGCAGAGTCAGAGCCTAGAAGAAGATAAGATGAGAGAAGCAACAACTGAGCCGAATACAGAACAGTTTCTGATGTTGCAGAGTAGCCCTTCAATGAGAGTAGAAGACTTAATTCAGTACCGTTCCTATAGTTCTGTGATTTAAACGAGACCTCGTCCACGCCAATTAGCAAAGCTCCAGTGGAGGACAGCAAACAGTACAAACACATTAGAACAGTGGTTCAGAGAAGTTTTCCGTCGCATAGCATTCAGCAGAAACCAACTAGTCCCCGCTCACTTCTCCTCAGTGTTAGTGTTAAACCCCCCTGTGCTTATTAGTGAAATCTGAAACCCTGAACACCTAAAGTTTGACCCGTATGTTGTAAGTGAAACTCCTCCAATGGTAGAGCATTGATCTCTTAAATTATTATAACTAATGTTAAATTAGGATTTAATATTTTTGTCTGATTAATTGTTTATTTAGAATACGAGTAATTTTAACTATGTGTGTGTTTTTACTAACCTTCTTCTTTTGGTACGATATTTACTTTGTTGCTAATATTTTGTATTGAAAAATTGAGTATTTATTTGATGAGTAATGGATACAGTAAATTAAGCAAAAACTATACAGGGTGTTTCATTTCTGGTTCTACAGAATTCGACAGCTTGAATAAGAAAGCAAAATAAACACTTTTTCAAGAATAAAAAAAATAAAAACTGCTTCGTTATCGAGATATTTATACCCAGATTTTAGGATAATTTTTTTGACATAAATAGGGATTTTACGTGGAACAAACATAGGTTCACGAAAACCTATATAATCAAAATTGCTTGGTTGTCAAAATTAAACGTACTTAAATAAGATGATTAGTTGTGGAAAAAATTCACATGATAATTTTCCACAAATAGCCATCAGTTAGGAACGTAGGTAGTTTTGAATTTCTAGGTAGGGGTCTTTTTAAAATTTTAAATAAAAGTCAGTATCTTGAAAATTAAGATTTTAGAAAATGTACGTTTTCGAGAAACAATGTTTGTTTTATGTTAAATTCCTTATGTATGTCGAATAAATTACACTAAAATCAGGATAGCTATCACTATTCTAATAACGAAGTGTTCCTGGACATTTTGTTATTCCTGGGAAAGTTTTCATTTTTGGTTTTTCATGCATGCTGTAAATTTTGTCGGATCTAAATGAAACACCCTGTATATTCTATATTATAAAATAACATGAAAATGCATATATAATCTTACGAAGACTTATATTATTCTTAGCAAGTACAAAAGTTCAGAAAGAAAATTATAACAAGCTCTGTCAGATGGTCGAAGTCAGGGTATTCGAATATTCTGAGACTGGGGCAGCTTATGAAGTACAGTATAACGTGGAACATATGTCATACAGTGATGTGCACTGTGCACTTTATTTACAACTATTGGTGGTTGTTTTAACTCTTCACTGTGCACTTTATTTACAACTATTGGTGGTTGTTTTAACTCTTCACTGTGCACTTTATTTACAACTATTGGTGGTTGTTTTAACTCTTCACTGTGACTTTATTTACAACTATTGGTGGTTGTTTTAACTCTTCACTGTGTACTTTATTTACAACTATTGGTGGTTGTTTTAACTCTTCACTGTGCACTTTATTTACAACTATTGGTGGTTGTTTTAACTCTTCACTGTGACTTTATTTACAACTATTGGTGGTTGTTTTAACCCTTCACTGTGCACTTTATTTACAACTATTGGTGGTTGTTTTAACCCTTCACTGTGTACTTTATTTACAACTATTGGTGGTTGTTTTAACCCTTCACTGTGCACTTTATTTACAACTATTAGTGGTTGTTTTAACTCTTCACTGTGCACTTTATGTACAACTATTGGTGGTTGTTTTAACTCTTCACTGTGCACTTTATTTACAACTATTGGTGGTTGTTTTAACTCTTCACTGTGTACTTTATTTACAACTATTGGTGGTTGTTTTAACTCTTCACTGTGCACTTTATGTACAACTATTGGTGGTTGTTTTATCTCTTCACTGTGCACTTTATTTACAACTATTGGTGGTTGTTTTAACTCTTCACTGTGTACTTTATTCACAACTATTGGTGGTTGTTTTAACTCTTCACTGTGTACTTTATTTACAACTATTGGTGGTTGTTTTAACTCTTCACTGTGCACTTTTGTACAACTATTGGTGGTTGTTTTAACTCTTCACTGTGCACTTTATTTACAACTATTGGTGGTTGAATAATGATTATTAACCAACAAGAAAAAAAAGATGCAATACGAAAAGTTTATATTGTTCTGAAAAACTAATTTTTAGGAAGACATTATTCACATTATTCATTCAGTCGCCAAATTATGTCCCACTATAATAAAATGGTTTAAACAACAGAAACCTTATTAACGTAAAGGCTTACACGCGGAGACGAATTTGGTCGTCTGTCCGAAGCCACAGCGAGAAGACATTCTCTTTAGAGGGACATTAGGTATGCAAGGGAGACTTTGCCGGAGTATTTCCAGACCACTCTTCTGCCATACCAAAACTAATTGAAAAATGTTCCAGAGTGTCTTTGTTAGCCATGTGTTTTGGTAGAAAAGAGACTGTGCTCTTGCGAATATTTCTCTCTTTGCAAAATTGCCTTCTGGGAAATTGGGAAAAATTTGGCAGAATGTGATATTTTGAAGACAACTTTTTTACGATATTTTTTGTAGCTTAATCGAAGACAGTAATAAGCTTATGGTTGAATACGATTCTAAAGATTCCCATAGGTTCACTGTGTATCCTGGGTAAGTTATAAATTATTGGACGGATTCGAGTTTTCGTTCAAATGCTATAACAATTATTATAATTTAGCTCGTTATTATAATAATTGGTTATAAGCCTGCAGAAACATGATGCTTATTATATCGTGTTTGGTTTCCTTCTAGACTAGAAGAATTTGACCTTAGATTTTGACCGAATATTATAGTGCTCAAAAGGCCATTAAGATTCGAATCGAAGCGTGAGGAGATTTTCAAACTCTCTGTTTGGCGAATCCGAAAATAGTGTTTTGAAACAATCCTCAGGCAGTTATGCAAATGAAATGAGAAACACTGGGGACTGAGTCAGCTACAGGCATATATATGGTGTCTACAGGCCTCTATACGATGTCTACAGGCCCCTATCTACAGTGTCTACAGGCCTCTATATACAGTGTCTACAGGCCTCTATCTACAGTATCTACAGGCCTCTATCTACAGTGTCTACAGGCCTCTATCTACAGTATCTACAGGCCTCTATCTACAGTGTCTACAGGCCTCTATCTACAGAGTCTACAGGCCTCTATCTACAGTGTCTACAGGCCTCTATCTATAGTGTCGACAGGCCTCTATCTACAGTGTCTACAGGCCTCTATCTACAGTGTCTACAGGCCTCTATCTATAGTGTCTACATGCCTTCATCGACAGGGTCTACAGGCCTCTATCTACAGTATCTACAGGCCTCTATCTACAGTGTCTAAAGGCCTCTATCTACAGTGTCTACAGGCCTCTATCTACAGTGTCTATAGGTCTCTATCTACAGTGTCTACAGGCCTCTATCTACAGTGTCTAAAGGCCTCTATCTAAAGTGTCTACAGGCCTCTATCTACAGTGTCTACAGGCCTTTATCGACAGTGTCTACAGGCCTCTATCTACAGTATCTACAGGCCTCTATCTACAGTGACTACAGGCCTCGATCTACAGTGTCTACAGGCCTCTATCTACAGAGTCTACAGGCCTTTATCTACAGTGTACACAGACCCCCATCTACAGTGTCTACAGGCCTCTATCTACAGTGTCTACAGGCCTCTATCTACAGTGTCTACAGGCCTCTATCTACAGTGTCTACAGGCCTCTATCTACAGTATCTACAGGTCTCTATCTACAGTGTCTACAGACTCTTATATACAGTATTTACATACCTCTTTCTACAGTGTCTACTAAGGCCCGTAACCTCATGCTGCAGACCTCTTATAGCCAGACAGCGACGACATGTTGATCGAATGGTTCGTCAAGCTAAAGATAGTTAAACTAGAATGCAAGGATAACCACATGGATTTCTTACCTTATGTGAATCAACACATGGTTAGGAAGTCCCTGGAGCACTTGCAGACTACTACTGGTATCCTGATGAATGGTAATCTTGGTATTGCTCAGAGGTTCCATCAGTATTTCTTTAGTGTATTCACTGTCGAGGATGACAGGATGCCACTCTCTGTCATCATGTTTGCAAGAACTTATCGGTTGGAGGAAGCTGTTATCACCCAGGAAGAAGAATATGAGTAGCTTATTCATTTGAACCCCCACAACTCACTCGGACTAGACGAGTTTTTATATAAGGTGGTGAAATCCGGTGCGGTTGTATTGGTCCCCCACTTATGTCAAGAGTTCGATGCATCGTTGGTGACTATTGACGTATCGCGTCACTGGAAAAATATATCTCATTCGTAAGAAGAGTCTTCAGGATCAGACCAGCAATTTTAGACCAGTAAGACTGACTTCTGTTCCAGGTAAGGTACTGGAGACTCTGATCAAGGAAAGGGTTGTAGATCACCTGGAGCGGAATGAACTACTGATTGGTTCTCAACATGGTTTCAGAGCAGGCAGGTCATGCCTCATTAATTTGTTATCGTTCTATCATGCCATCTTCGGTGTCTACGACAAGTCTGGGTATGTGAATGTCGTCTTTCTCGACTTCCAGAAAGCATTCGATAAAGTCCATCACCGGAGATTTATCGCTAAAGTTAGAGCAATTTGCATTGTTGGCAAGGTGGCTGACTGGATTGACGCATGGCTGTCAAATAGCAGACAGCTAGTCGTCGTTGGTGTCACACCGACTGCAGAGTGGTCTGTTTTTACCAGTGGTAAGCCTCAAGATTCAGTTTTAGAACTACTGTTGTTCCTCATTTATATTAATGATTTAGATTCTGGAATCATCTCCAATATGAGTAAATATGAAGACGAAAACAAGCTTGAAGTCGATTCAACTGATCCTAACGCGGTTAGAGAGTTTTGAAGGAATTTGGTCTGGATTGGAGAATGGTCAGAGCAATGGTAGATACCATTTAACTCAGGCATATGTGAAGTCCTGCATACTGATTTACAAAAGACTCGCGCTGACTACACTTTCCTCAGTTCGCCAGTCTCTGCAACGTTGCAGAAACTTGACCTCGGAGTCCTTATAACCTCCGAGTTCAAGTTTGTAATGCTCAGAAGATCCTAGGTTATATCAAGAGGGTATCTATCCAACGAAACAGACAGACAGTGATGACACTGTATAAGACGTTTCTTTGGCCCAATTTGTAGTATGCTGTTCAGTTCTGGTCTTGTCCGTATATGAGGGACGTGGAACGCTTGGTCCCAAGTGACCAAGTTGATACCTGAGATCTAGAACAAAGGTTATGAGAGGTGGCTGATTGACTTAGACCTCCTAATCCTGGGGCATAGTAGACTCCGAGACCAGTCTGATCGAGACATAGAAGATCATCAGGGGTCATAGCACTCTTGACCTCACAAGGATCTTCTCGTTCAACTTGAATCCAACGAGGGGTCACGGTTACAAGTTAGATGTACCAAGGTTCCGGTCGAACAAGTTCCGAGACCTGATGACAGTGAAGGTGTGCAGTGTATGGAATGCCCTCCCAGGTTAGTTGATCGATGCATCCTCTGTCGAGTTCTTCAAGAAGAACTTGGATAAGATAATCCGCAGGTTAATGTGATATTTTTTTCAGATATTCGATAGAAACCCCGGAGCCTTTCCGTGGCGAGAGAGGCTATGGTCTCACGTACAGCGCAAGTATCCATGCGTGGGTGCTGTTTGTGAGGCTGAACTAATCCGGGTTAATCCTGAACCCCGTGATGGATGCATTTTCCCCAGTGCTTGCTTGTGGAGATTGTTTCCTGTGTTCAGAGGATAGGAGAGTGATCCACCATGAGTCTGAAATCCTAAATCCTTTGGTGGTGAAAACTGTGCGACAAGTTTAGACCTGATGCATGGGAGGATTGATATGAAAAGATAGTCAAAAGTGTGCACTTGCTGCACTGGTATCACACTCGGAGGGGCGTACGGCACCTTTGTATGATCCCTTTTCCTTGCTACTTCTTGTGACTACATGCCACTATTTACAGTGTCTATGCATGCATGCCTCATCATCTACATTGTCTACAGGTATCTATCTACATTATAAACCTTACAATGTAATAATACCTTCTTAGATATAATATATTACTCTATACTCTCAATTATTCAAGAGTTAATAAATAAGTCATGTGACATTTTCCACTGACTTCTCCAGTTGAGAAACACGAGTTTCCGCGTCTCATTTCTTTTCGCACCTTGCATATTTCGCGACATTATTTGCATGCAGATGAAGGGAGACAAAAGGTCCCAAAGGGAACTGGCAAACCAGAGGTGTAACGCGAGAACCCTCATCTCACTGCTTGTTTGCTTGGAAAGATTTTGCTAGGACTCTCATCTCACTGCTTGTTTGCTTGGAAAGATTTAGCTAGGACTCTCATCACACTGCTAGTTTGCTTGCAAATTACTCTAGACGAATGTGGTAACTGATTTCTTATTGTAGATTAGTCTGAAAAAACTATGAACCAATTTCCCTGTGGGAAAATTTATAAACGGTAGATCATCATTTACGGTAAATATAGATGGTATTTAATCATAAAATATCATACTGTCAGTCACTGCAATCGGAATCTTTAGTGAGGTAGGTTTGACAAATTAAGATTGATTTTTGTTGGATATGTTCAACAAAAACATACAGCATTAGTCTTAAATTCGGATTAGATCTGGAATGATTTTAATCCAATCACTTATTGTCATACATAGATTATCTTTTAATCATTGATTATAATCACCGAGCGAGTGCCGACAATCGGCTAATTTTCGTAATTGGTTATAATTACGTTAGGTTTATGAAAAGGAATGAAATTCATGTTCCATGCTAGCATACGTTCAGATTTTTCGGACGATTCCACATTTCCGATAATATAACGAAAAAATACATACTAGGTACTATTTAAATTTAATTTAAATTAGTAATTGTTTGTAATTCCTTGATACCTGTAATGTATCATGGATACCAATTAAAATAAAGGTTAAATATTATTTATTTTGTACTTTTTCTTATATGATCGAAAACGTGAAACCATTCGATAACAGTGAACTTACCCCCATATCAACAGTTAATTTTCACCTGTCCAAATCACATTGGAAGTAATACAAAAGTCTCTTTAAAATACCCTAATATTTTGAATGTAGTAATTGGATGATAATTAGATCAGTGTGTTCTATATTCATATTCTACCACTGCTCAATGTACAACTCAAAGCTCATTCTTTTTCAATACTAATCAGGGGAACTTTAATTAGTATCCAATGGCTTCGACAGAGCAATGCCTCCTATCATCCATTGTACCGCATCACCTGATCATTGTGACTTTTTTGAACTCTGGAAACGGAAAAATGGTAAATCTGAGAGAAGTTGAAATTTTGAAGTCACATTTAAATGAAATTCTGCTCTAGCCGATAGGGATAGGTATTTTTTTTATAAATGATTAAAACTGTATCTCTGACTGTGCAATAAAGTTGATGATTTTAATGTTTCAAAGGTGCTATCACGAATTAAAGTTTTCATTGTTAGGCCCATTCTCACAGCTCATCAAATCAGGAGCTCTACCGTTTGATCATCACTGATGAAACTTTTTCCCAGAATGAGAATTGCAAATGAAGAGTGAGAAGCAAATGAGTTTTCGGTTGATATTGACACGTTACTAATTGAATTAAGGGCACCAATAGATATTGTACAGACATCAGGGAGTGAAACGTTTAAACTGCTACCTTTTATAGTCGAACTACAGAGCAATGATGGGAAATACGGAAGAGCTGCTCTACCATAATCTTCTATGGCTTCATCAGAATTTGATGTCTAAGTAATTATTAGGGTTGTGAAAATATGCTTTTGAAATCACAGATCCAGAAAATGTTATAGACGGAAAGAATTGAAGAGTATTGAATAGGTTCTACACCAGCGGTATATAGTATTCGATACCATTTCATTTCTTCTATGATATTCTTAAGATCTATGATATGATCACTATAGAGGCTACTTCCTTACTCAAGACACTACATTATATTGGACTTTTATTGCTTGTCATTCATGTGTTACGAACAAAAGAGTGATAGTGTGGACAGAGCTAGATTCCCATACACTATTTACAAATTCAATATACAAAGCCTGTCTATCAAACATATACTCCCGAGCTGTATGTAAATTAGGTATAATTATTCATGTTACAAAGATAATGAAATCAAACATCATAAACAAGAAGAGGATATTAGCATAATACATACAGAATTACCCACCCAGCCTACATACAGGAAGTTCCGAGTTATCGCACGGTTTTACAATTCCGATTGATTAAAAAAATCATAATCATTATTTTTTTATTTTAATTAATGTACAATTTTTTCTTATTTGATCGAAAATGTGGAACCGTTCGATATCTCGTAACTAACCCTAGGAAGGGACATTGATTGTTGTGCCCGTTCCTTTGTTCATGGCAGTAAAATCATGCATAATCATAGATAATTTAGGTGTTTTCTGACACTCGTCAGAATGTTTACTCTGGTAGGTTTGACAGCCTATATCACTGACATGGTGAAAAAAAAAAACGTGAATTTACTGCGCTAATTACATATAGGGTAAGTTACGAATTATTGATCGGTTTCACATCATATGTCATATAAGAAAAAAATATATAATAATTATTATTTAATTTTTATTGGTACCAATAAATAAAATATTATGTAGTTTATTCTTATATATTACCGAGGATGTGAAACTGACCGATAATTCGTAACTTACCCCACAGTCACTAGTCCTACATCAAGATGTGTTACCAGGTTAAAATAAGTAATATACAGGGTGACCCGCAAAAAAGTGTACCAAACTTTAAATTAATATAAATAATGTATTTTAAATGTATAAAACTAATTTCAGATTAAATTAAAAATAGTATATTTTAACTCGTATCTATTGTACCACCGTCCATGCATCAGCATTATTATTTATTTATAAATACAATGTTTACATAAATTCGAAGTTGAATACACTTTTTTGTGGGTCACCCTGTATATCTAGACTTACTCCAGGCCTGCGAATTCACTGCTCTTATTTCCACCTCCGTGTATATTTATATAATTAATATATACTTACTTATAGTTCTATTATATTCATTTAGAAAACTGTATTGCATGATGCAGTAGAAAATGGTAAAAATTATATGACTACAAAATATAATGAATTAGTTAATAATATGACGATAATTTAAATATAGGCAATGTGGGACAAATTGAATCACAAATTGATTATGATGACAGTGTATATTAAATTAATTAACTTAGTAAAAAATGTTAGAGCAATTTGTTGATAGGAGGTGAAAAAATGTGTTAAATGACTAGAAAAAACAATTTATAATTAGTAGTTTCCGGTGTGAATGAATGTAATTAAAATAGAGAGTGATAGGTGAGTGTATGAGAGTGATAGGTGAGTGTATGAGAGTGATAGGTGAGTGTATGAGAGTGATAGGTGAGTGTATGAGAGTGATAGGTGAGTGTATGAGAGTGATAGGTGAGTGTATGAGAGTGATAGGTGAGTGTATGAGAGTGATAGGTGAGTGTATGAGAGTGATAGGTGAGTGTATGAGAGTGATAGGTGAGTGTATGAGAGTGATAGGTGAGTGTATGAGAGTGATAGGTGAGTGTATGAGAGTGATAGGTGAGTGTATGAGAGTGATAGGTGAGTGTATGAGAGTGATAGGTGAGTGTATGAGAGTGATAGGTGAGTGTATGAGAGTGATAGGTGAGTGTATGAGAGTGATAGGTGAGTGTATGAGAGTGATAGGTGAGTGTATGAGAGTGATAGGTGAGTGTATGAGAGTGATAGGTGAGTGTATGAGAGTGATAGGTGAGTGTATGAGAGTGATAGGTGAATAAATTGATAATAATGTTCTACTTTACTCAATTTAAACCACATTAACTAATAATAAATTAATTTATTGCACTAAATAATTATATCAAACAAAGAAATCAATGCAAACTCTAATATACACTTCTACTGATGAATTAGGGTCTAAACTATGTTACCGAACACTCATCAATCACCGTGGTACAAAGGATACAGGCAATGAGAAGTTACTATACCATTTCATTGAATATTAGAATCACAGTTATATTGTTTGCTATTTATTATCAACTCATGAATTTAACATGCTATATGTTCGTATTTTCTAATTTATTTGCATGTTATTACACACAACTTGTGAGAATTAAAGCATATGTGCACAAAGAGAAATGTATTCATACGAGTAATCTGATACTCGAACCTATTTATTCTTCAATAGAAGAAATAATAACAAAATCTTCCTGTCTTCTTCTATCAAGTCCCTTGTAAGTTCACCATGCGTTCACATCATCAATCAATTTTGTGGTAATTGATTATTGACTTTCCTAATTATGCTACCGGTACGTGCATGTGGAGTGTATATAGGCTCTATAGGCTACTTCTTTCCTTATATAGTTAGTTATCTTCGTACTAAAGACATCAGTACCTATGTACATCTAAAGGGACGTACACACGTAGGGTTTTTAAGTCTTTCCACCAGACTATTCGCTAAGCTCCTCCTATACTTTTTCCACGAGAATATAAGAATAAACTATATAATTATTATTTATTTTAGTTGGTATCCATGGTGCGTGCAGGTATCATGGATACCAACTGGGCCGTACATGTGAACGGCCCTTTAGATATTAATTTAAACCTGTGTCAGTAAATTTCTATTTCAGCAAAATTTAATTTTTATCTCAGGTTAAATGTAGCTAATTACCAAATATTGTGCAATCATAGGTTTACTTTAGTCTTATGTATTTTATATATTAGTTAAAAATGATAAATTGGTCGAAAAATTACGAACATGACTTGCTTAATTAAGTCACAGCCACAGATAGAACAACTACAGTATAACTCCTCTATGATGATATCCTCTATAGTGAATGTATAGTGTCATGAGTAAGGAAGTAGCCTCTATAGTGAGCAAATTTTCTCTAGTGTAACATAAAGTGGACACCTGTTTTAGAAAATTAATGGCCATTCATGGCAGACTAAAGAAAATTTGTTTACTATAGAGGCTACTTCTTTACCCAGGACACTATGACAACATATTCACTATACAGGATTTCGTTAGAGAGGAGTTCTACTGTAAAACATTTCAAAATAGTCACAATGAGTGTTTCTGTTTAACAAAAATATAATTATTTAAATTTTTTTTGAACTATTTATGATTTTTATTTCTCTAACATATCCGAAAATGTGGAACCGTCCGTTAACTCGGTACCATCCACAGGAGAAGCGTGTCGCGGGATATCTTTTCAGCCAATATGCCGATGCCATTCCTATCCGAAAACATTGAAGCAAACTCCTAAATATCGAAAAGCATCAACTTGAGCACCAGAAGCTACACAAACTTTCTAAAGTCTGACAAATAAAAAGAAAAGTCGAGAAGAAGAGTAGTTAATAATAGATGATTATGTGAGTGACTGTCTTAGAGTTAAACCTTCTGTAGTTTATTAAATTGAAAATGTTATTATTTAGATTTATAAGACACTTCTACTTTGTTCATTTAGTTGATATCGAACAGGAATAGGTTTGACATCAGACTCTACTTGCTATAAATTCTTTCTATTTTGCTGGTTGTGATGAGTAATAATAGTAGCAATGTTGTCACAATGTTGACAATATTGTAACAATATTTTCAATGTTGTAACAATATTGGAAATGTTGTAACAATATTGGTAATGTTGTAACAATATTAGCAATGTTGTAACAATATTGGCAATGTTGTAACAATATTTTCAATGTTGTAACAATATTGGAAATGTTGTAACAATATTGGCAATGTTGTAACAATATTAGCAATGTTGTAACAATATTGGCAATGTTGTAACAATATTGGCAATGTTGTAACAATATTTTCAATGTTGTAACAATATTGGCAATGTTGTAACAATATTAGCAATGTTGTAACAATATTGGCAATGTTGTAACAATATTGGCAATGTTGTAACAATATTGGCAATGTTGTAACAATATTTGCAATGTTGTAACAATATTTGCAATGTTGTAACAATATTTGCAATGTTGTAACAATATTGGCAATGTTGTAACAATATTGGCAATGTTGTAACAATATTGGCAATGTTGTAACAATATTGGAAATGTTGTAACAATATTGGCAATGTTGTAACAATATTAGCAATGTTGTAACAATATTGGCAATGTTGTAACAATATTGGCAATGTTGTAACAATATTGGCAATGTTGTAACAATATTGACAATGTTGTAACAATATTGACAATGTTGTAACAATATTGGCAATGTTGTAACAATATTGGCAATGTTGTAACAATATTGGAGCAATGTTGTAACAATATTGGAGCAATGTTGTAACTATATTGACAATATTGTAACAATATTTGCACGTTTTTTACACCGTTTTGTCTGCGCAGTTCGAGACATTGCAGGTAAAACGCTGCGTGCAAACAGGAAAACTGCGCAAACTTTGACTCTGAAGGGAGACTGTGCAGTTGCAGCGATAACTGAGCTAACGAGCATAGATTTCCGTGAACTGCGCGGACAAATTGTAACGAGTAGACGCTGTCCGTTTTCTGGATCATCTTTTTACTCAGTTTTCTTTCAACAGGTGACAATGGCTGACCTCAGCAATTGTACTCGGGAGTGTCTGACAGAATTTATTTCTCTATAAGAAAGTTTTCCTTGCCTTTGGCGCATCAAGTAGAAGGAGTATAGTGATAGAAATAAGAAGGGGAAAGTGTGTGAAATATTAGTTGAAAAATACCGAGAAATTGATGCAGAAGCAATCAGAGAAACAGTAGTCATTTTTAAACAGTAGTAGCGCTGTATTTTCTTTCTTTTTAACGAGACAAGTAGCCAATGCTATGAAAATTAGTCCCTCCTCATCATGACGATATCACAGACAACTGAGCTAATTAGTTGTGAACATGGAACCGTGTAGACGCTCTAAACTTGTAACGTTTCCGTTCTGTCTTAAGACTGCGCAAACTAAAACGGTGTAAAAAACGTAGCGTGTAAACCAGCCTAAACAATAATGGTAATGTTGTAACAATATTGGAGCAATGTTGTAACTATATTGGAGCAATGTTGTAACAATATTGGAGCAATGTTGTAACAATATTGGAGCAATGTTGTTACTATATTGGGGTAATACAATATTGTCGCAAGTAACATCACTACCTAGAAGGCTATATATGAACGACGTGTTCCTACATGTGACACATCTAAAGAGATGTTCAATACTAAGGGTTATAGCTTACGGAATATTGTGGGCTGATTTTGGGTGGTTTGTATGCGTTCTACAGCCATGACTTTATAGGTAACAGAACACTTCTATTTGATGTTATTGGCAGAGAAAGAGATAGATAGAACAGTGGGATAAATTGTTAGAACACAGTGAAATATAGGATGAGTATATTTAACTCTTTATGTGGCATTTTCTTCAGGGATTATTTCTTGTTTTGGTTTATGTGTTAGGTTTTCGAATTTAGGTTCAGTTTTCTGTTCAGTCCGTGAAAGGAAACGCCAACCGTAAAGTGTATCATTCCGTTAAATTTTTTAGGTAATGTAAGTAGGGTCAAGTAGGTAAATTGCGGCACTTTAACTAACTGCGTTCTCTTATCTCAGAAACAATAATATTAAACAACTCAAAATAAAAATTAATTTCAGAAGGATTTTGTAACTTTCTTAATAGGGCCGCAATTAGAAATTGAAGGACCGCAATTTACCTGTGTGACCCTAGCTTCATTATGGACATGCATCTGCCAACCAAATACCAGATTCAAGAAATTTTGTTCTATCGCATTGGTGACGTAGCAAATCTTTCGGCCAATCAGAGGCCCCTATTCGTTCATCTGTGTACCAATAGCTAATATACGAAAAGAGCACCTATTTAGTTTTAACAGCTTTAGTATAAATTAACGTGCTTTATTTGAAGGTGTGCTGTGTAAAATCGTCCAGAAATTTATGTATTTTAAAATCAGTTTCATTCAAATATTAAATAACTTTAATAGTGGTGAAGTGTTGAAAAAGTGAATAAAAATTTGTGTTAAATTTAGTCAGTGTGAATAAAATTATTTATTTGAATGCTATGGTAAGCATTCTTACCTTAATTAACTACTAAATACCTAGTGAAGTTCCGAGTTATCGGACGGTTTCATATTTTCGATCAAATAAGAATTGTTTTAAAACATTTTACCAGTTAAAATGTAAAATTATTTATAGTTTCTTGTATCATCGAAAATGTGGAACTGTCCTATTACTTGGAACTTACCCTACTTCGTGTGGTGACAATCGTAAGTAGCTACAAGTTAGGTCTTATTTGCATGAGACTTGATTACTCAATTACCGGTCATTGACAGTTACCGGAATGGGAACATAGGTATCAATATGACCTTTAAATTTCTAATTGACCCATCATGACCTGTATTAACCCGCAGTTTCCGAGTACTGTGAGTGTAATTATATATCACGAGTACAACTAGGTTTCAAGTATTACATGTGTTCAACTTTACCTGTGATAACTTATGTACTTAAAATTAGAATTTATTTTATAAAATGCTCTTTTGAAAATTTAAAAATTATCGTTATTAATAGTATCGTCAATACTCACTTACCTTAATTCAGTACTCCAATACTTGCTTACCTTAATTCAGTATACTCCAATACTTACCTTAATTCAGTACTCCAATACTTACTTACCTTAACTCAGTACTCCAATACTTACTTACCTTATTTCAGTACTCCAATACTTACTTACCTTAATTCAGTACCCAATACTTACTTACCTTAATTCAGTACTCCAATACTTACTTACCTTAATTCAGTACCCAATACTTACTTACCTTAATTCAGTACCCAATACTCACTTACCTTAATTCAGTACTCCAATACTCACTTACCTTAATTCAGTACTCCAATACTTACTTACCTTAATTCAGTACTCCAATACTCACTTACCTTAATTCAGTACTCCAATACTCACTTACCTTAATTCAGTACTCCAATACTTACTTACCTTATTTCAGTACTCCAATACTTACTTACCTTAATTCAGTACCCAATACTTACTTACCTTAATTCAGTACTCCAATACTTACTTACCTTAATTCAGTACTCCAATACTTACTTACCTTAATTCAGTACTCCAATACTTACTTACCTTAATTCAGTACTCCAATACTTACTTACCTTAATTCAGTACTCCAATACTCACTTACCTTGATTCAGTACTCCAATACTCACTTACCTTAATTCAGTACTCCAATACTTACTTACCTTAATTCAGTACTCCAATACTTACTTACCTTAATTCAGTACTCCAATACTTACTTACCTTAATTCAGTACTCCAATACTTACTTACCTTAATTCAGTACTCTAATACTTATTTTAATTCAGTACTCCAATACTCACCTTAATTCAGTACTCCAATACTTACTTACCTTAATTCAGTACCCAATACTTACCTTAATTCAGTACTCCAATACTTACTTACCTTAATTCAGTACCCAATACTTACTTACCTTAATTCAGTACTCTAATACTTATTTTAATTCAGTACTCCAATACTAACCTTAATTCAGTACTCCAATACTTACTTACCTTAATTCAGTACCCAATACTTACCTTAATTCAGTACTCCAATACTCACTTACCTTATTTCAGTACTCCAATACTCACTTACCTTTAATTCAGTACTCCAATACTTACTTACCTTAATTCAGTACTCCAATACTTACTTACCTTAATTCAGTACTCCAATACTCACTTACCTTAATTCAGTACTCCAATACTCACTTACCTTGATTCAGTACTCCAATACTCGCTTACCTTGATTCAGTACTCCAATACTCGCTTACCTTGATTCAGTACTCCAATACTCACTTACCTTAATTCAGTACTCCAATACTTACCTTAATTCAGTACTCCAATACTTACCTTAATTCAGTACTCTAATACTCACTTACCTTATTTCAGTACTCCAATACTTACTTACCTTAATTCAGTACTCCAATACTCACTTACCTTGATTCAGTACTCCAATACTCGCTTACCTTGATTCAGTACTCCAATACTCACTTAACTTGATTCAGTACTCCAATACTCGCTTACCTTGATTCAGTACTCCAATACTCACTTACCTTAATTCAGTACTCCAATACTTACCTTAATTCAGTACTCCAATACTTACCTTAATTCAGTACTCCAATACTTACTTACCTTAATTCAGTACTCCAATACTTACCTTAATTCAGTACTCCAATACTTACCTTAATTCAGTACTCCAATACTTACCTTAATTCAGTACTCCAATACTTACCTTAATTCAGTACTCCAATACTTACCTTAATTCAGTACTCCAATACTTACCTTAATTCAGTACTCTAATACTCACTTACCTTATTTCAGTACTCCAATACTTACTTACCTTAATTCAGTACTCCAATACTCACTTACCTTGATTCAGTACTCCAATACTCGCTTACCTTGATTCAGTACTCCAATACTCACTTAACTTGATTCAGTACTCCAATACTCGCTTACCTTGATTCAGTACTCCAATACTCACTTACCTTAATTCAGTACTCCAATACTTACCTTTATTCAGTACTCCAATACATACCTTAATTCAGTACTCCAATACTTACTTACCTTAATTCAGTACTCCAATACTTACCTTAATTCAGTACTCCAATACTCACTTACCTTATTTCAGTACTCCAATACTTACCTTATTTCAGTACTCCAATACTCACTTACCTTATTTCAGTACTCCAATACTTACTTACCTTATTTCAGTACTCCAATACTCACTTACCTTAATTCAGTACTCCAATACTCACTTACCTTGATTCAGTACTCCAATACTCGCTTACCTTGATTCAGTACTCCAATACTCACTTACCTTAATTCAGTACTCCAATACTTACCTTAATTCAGTACTCCAATACTTACCTTAATTCAGTACTTCAATACTTACCTTAATTCAGTACTCCAATACTTACCTTTATTCAGTACTCCAATACTTACCTTAATTCAGTACTCCAATACTTACCTTAATTCAGTACTCCAATACTTACCTTAATTCAGTACTCCAATACTTACCTTAATTCAGTACTCCAATACTTACCTTAATTCAGTACTCCAATACTTACCTTAATTCAGTACTCCAATACTTACCTTAATTCAGTACTTCAATACTTACCTTAATTCAGTACTCCAATACTTATCTTTATTCAGTACTCCAATACTTACCTTAATTCAGTACTCCAATACTTACCTTAATTCAGTACTCCAATACTTACTTTAATTCAGTACTCCAATACTTACCTTTATTCAGTACTCCAATACATACCTTAATTCAGTACTCCAATACTTACTTACCTTAATTCAGTACCCCAATACTTACTTACCTTAATTCAGTACCCCAATACTTACTTACCTTTATTCAGTATCCCAATACTTACTTACCTTAATTCAGTATCCCAATACTTACTTACCTTTATTCAGTACTCCAATACTTACTTACCTTTATTCAGTACCCAATACTTACTTACCTTAATTCAGTACTCCAATACTTACTTGTTAGCACCAAAACAAAGGAAGTCTAATTATTATATGTAAATACTTAGGTTCTTCACTGTGATTTAACTTCCTTTATGGTAGGCAATCCTTCTTGTGAAATCATAGCAGTGTTCATTGACCATCTGAAGTTGTGGTGTTCGGCCATTCGGAACATGGCAAATGACTCACAGTCTCGATTTCATTCGGGGAATTGTAATTAAATCATGTAATTGTTATTTTAATATTTAGTTAACTTTTTTTCTTGCATGATCGAAAATGTAAAACTATTCCGTTAACTCGTAATTTACCCTAAGTCAACTTGTAATGTATAGCTTGTTAAGGTGGGGCCATAGAAGATCAAAATCCTCTGATAATCTTGTATGTGCCCACTATAAATTTTTCTCGTTGAAGATATTCCTTTAAAATTTCAGTCTAAATTTCAATTCACTTCATGGAATTTACAAATTATAATTTCAGTAAATTTTTTTTAGAAGATCAACCAATTAAGTACATTTAATGATTGATAAATTTCATTCTATTCTTTGACAAATTTTAGTAAATTTAAATTTTTCAGTCTCTAATTTCATAGTGTCCGTTAATTGATTATTTCCCCGTAGTTCATAGTAATTAATACGTCACAATATTGAATGGCAGCACAGCCATTGGTTCTCCCTTGGCTTTGTGTTCTCTTTTTGGACTCTATTGTATTACTCAGTTTACAAAGGACTTAAGAGTTGAGCAAACATTATCCAGGCTTTCACAGCAGCAATCAAGATGTTTGTTCAGGTTGTTAAGATATTGTTAGAGGCCAATATGGTACTAGGTGGTGTCTTCCTGTTTACAAGTCTATTCAATAAACTCAGCCTCTTACGTGGAGAGGTAAAAGGAAACTTTATAAAACAAGTGAATTGTATTATACAAACTTTAAATACTCTTAAATCGTTACTACTGCATCAATAGTGAACCGATATGAGTGAAACAAACTTTAAATGATAGCATGGTAGGTTTTTAAAACTTTCTAGGTAGCATATTTTCGAAAATTATTTGTTCCAATGTAAAAAATGGATAAATACGTACGCACTTGTTTTTAGTCTGACTCTCATTATTAGTATAGGTTGTGACAATAGGCTTTTGAAATCATAAACCCTTACTATACTATTGAGGGAGAGAATTAAAGAGTATTGAATCGCTCTTCATCAGCGGTATATAGTATTCGATACCATTTCACTCCGCCTATGATATCTTAATATATATGATATTAAAAGCATATTGTCACAACCCTAGTTATTACTGACCATCTCTATCGATAGGGTAAGTTACGAATTATCGGTCTGTTCCACATTTTCGGTCATACATGAAAAAATGGTATAATAATTATTCTTTATAATTTAATTAGTATCCACGCAGGTTATCATGGATACTAATTAAAATTAAATAATAATTATTATATATATTTTTCTTACATGACCGAAGATATGGAACTGACCGCTAATTTATAACTCACCCTATGTCTATTTTAGTTTACCCCATTCTCTCTGGTTTAATATCAGCTTTGTGTGCATCTGTCATGACTGACATAATGACAGGTCATTGTAGACATGTCTCTCAGGTCATTTGTCAGGTCAGACCCTGCCATCCGTCAGCTGTCAGGCCTGTCATTCCCTCTCAGACTCTGTCAGTTGATGATAGTACACAGAGGGCAAGATATGGTGGGGCCATAGAAGATTAGAGGACAGTTTTGATGGGGCCATAGAAGATTGAGACGGAAATTTATGGTGGGGCAATAGAAGATTAGGGAATAGTTATGGTGGGGCATAGAAGATTAGGACACAGTTATGGTAGGCCATAGAAGATTAGGGGATAGTTATGGTGAGGCCATACAAGAACAAGATTATTGAATAGTTATGGTGGGGCCATAGTACACAAGGGGATAGTTATGGTGGGGTCATAGAAGATTAGATGATAGTTATGGTGGGACAATGGAAGATTGAGAGGGATAGTTATCGTACGTCTGACTAATTGATTGCGTCTTCTCGGCGAAACTTACCGACTGTGTCTACAGTATTTAAAGATAACAATGATAGCCAATGCAAAGAGACAGCGCCTTCACACAGAAAGGCATTGCTTCAATTGACTCTGTGGTGTTTAGAAAAAAAAGATGCATTTGCTATAATTTGTATCATATAGATACTTAGTATGACAACATTGGTAAAGATATTCATTTCACTTCTATACTATATAGTATATAGTATATACTATATAGTATATACTATATACTATATATAATAAGAGCCGCGTCCGTCTGTCCGTGTGTCACAAAATAGGTTAAACAGTCATTCTATCAACAGCGCCTCATAAAGTTGTAGTAAATAAAAGAAAAATCAAAGAAACTGTAATAGAAAAGGAAAACTAATAATTTGCTGCAGTATCATTGATTCCAATTGATTAATTGGAAATATAAGAGTTTTGATTCTAAAGAGTAAAAAATATAATTTTGAGAAATTGAAGATATTAATATGTGTGCATTTGAATATAATCTTAAACCCATTCTATTAATTGAACTCTCAATGAATGAATAACAGGTTACTGTACTAGTCTATACTATAATAAAGGTGTGTTTTGCATGCAGCGATTAATGCGATCATCGCTCAGTAATCATCGCCCAGCGATTATAGCTGAGCACTAGTTCAATGCTATTCCTATGGGGCTGTTTTGCAACGAGTGATTGTCACTGAACACTATTTCAATGTATTTCTATTGCTGAAGCGATGATCGCAACAATTAATCACTGCATGCAAAACGTACCTTAAGAGCCGCGTCCATCCGTCCGTCCGTGTGTCACACTTTATTAAGAAACACATATTAAAAGGAAAAAGAAATCATTTGTGGCAGTATCATGACTACGGACTACAATAATATTGTTATTTAATTATAAATTATATTTATATTTTGGCTTTTAAGAGACCATTTTTTTGTTTAATCAGAATATGTTTATCCATAATACATTCTTGCATTCGAATATAATTAAGATTCAATAACAGGTACTGCACTAGTTACTACAGTACTAATAGACATACCAATGTAAATCTCTCCATTCCAATTATTGCACACAAATTAATAACACTAGTAAATAACCAGTGTAGTACATGATATAGCACTTATCATCAGTGTTAGTAATATCTTCATTTGTCACTGGGGGTAATTTATATCAGCCTCAATGTGTATCATTGCAACTGTAATAAGGGGGTGTGACGTCATAGTCACCATTTAGCATTGTATGATGTGTAGCTGTGCTATTTGTAACACTTGCAATGATTGTTTGGTAGTTTGCCAATAATTTAATAGAATGATGCCCTATATAATAATACACAGAAACCGGAATACAGAAATCCGGTATGCACAGAAATGCGGAATACACAGAAATCCGGAAAGAACTTGATAACTGAAATTTGTATAGCAAAAAATAAAATATAATTTATGTAAAATTAGAATATTTGTAAATTAACCAAAAATTTTAAAGTCCATCATTTTTTATGGATTACTCAGTAGTAGAATGGACAAACCCTGTAAAACCTGATTGATTATTTCATTTAAATGAATTCTATGGATTGCGATAGTTAAAAATAGCGTAAAAGTTTTCGGGGCAAATTTCTAATTCTTTTTTTCCTAAAATAAAAGCCATGATAGTCAATACAAATAATATTCCACTAGAGATGAACTCTTACGGTGAAGAACATTCATACAATATCTATTTACAGTCAATACAAATAATATTCCACTAGAGATGAACTCTTACGGTGAAGAACATTCATACAATATCTATTTACAGTCAATACAAATAATATTCCACTAGAGATGAACTCTTACGGTGAAGAACATTCATACAATATCTATTTACAGTCAATACAAATAATATTCCACTAGAGATGAACTCTTACGGTGAAGAACATTCATACAATATCTATTTAGAGTCAATACGAATAATATTCCACTAGAGATGAACTCTTACGGTGAAGAACATTCATACAATATCTATTTAGAGTCAATACGAATAATATTCCACTAGAGATGAACTCTTACGGTGAAGAACATTCATACAATATCTATTTACAGTCAATACAAATAATATTCCACTAGAGATGAACTCTTACGGTGAAGAACATTCATACAATATCTATTTACAGTCAATACAAATAATATTCCACTAGAGATGAACTCTTACGGTGAAGAACATTCATACAATATCTATTTACAGTCAATACAAATAATATTCCACTAGAGATGAACTCTTACGGTGAAGAACATTCATACAATATCTATTTACAGTCAATACAAATAATATTCCACTAGAGATGAACTCTTACGGTGAAGAACATTCATACAATATCTATTTAGAGTCAATACAAATAATATTCCACTAGAGATGAACTCTTACGGTGAAGAACATTCATACAATATCTATTTAGAGTCAATACAAATAATATTCCACTAGAGATGAACTCTTACGGTGAAGAACATTCATACAATATCTATTTACAGTCAATACAAATAATATTCCACTAGAGATGAACTCTTACGGTGAAGAACATTCATACAATATCTATTTACAGTCAATACAAATAATATTCCACTAGAGATGAACTCTTACGGTGAAGAACATTCATACAATATCTATTTACAGTCAATACAAATAATATTCCACTAGAGATGAACTCTTACGGTGAAGAACATTCATACAATATCTATTTACAGTCAATACAAATAATATTCCACTAGAGATGAACTCTTACGGTGAAGAACATTCATACAATATCTATTTACAGTCAATACAAATAATATTCCACTAGAGATGAACTCTTACGATGAAGAACATTCATACAATATCTATTTACAGTCAATACAAATAATATTACACTAGAGATGAACTCTTACGGTGAAGAACATTCATACAATATCTATTTACAGTCAATACAAATAATATTCCACTAGAGATGAACTCTTACGGTGAAGAACATTCATACATTATCTATTTACAGTCAATACAAATAATATTCCACTAGGGATGAGCTCTTACGGTGAAGAACATTCATACAATATCTATTTACAGTCAATACAAATAATATTCCACTAGGGATGAACTCTTACGATGAAGAACATTAATACAATATCTATTTACAGTCAATACAAATAATATTCCAATAGGGATGAACTCTTACGGTGAAGAACATTCATACAATATCTATTTACAGTCAATACAAATAATATTCCACTAGGGGTGAACTCTTACGGTGAAGAACATTCATACAATATCTATTTACAGTCAATAAATAATATTAAAATAATATCGAAAATCAGGTAACAAATTCGCTCAATTTATTCGTTTAGGTTCAAGTAGCAAATCTATTATATTCGATATGATAATAGAGTCTCGCCTAACTTTAGTGTTATGGTAGAAAGTCAGCATTTTGTGTGTTAAAGTGTCTTCACGTGATAGCATGTGGTGGAGTTTGGAAACATGTCCCGATATTCTGATTGAAGAATCACTGATTATTGGTGATGTGTGACATCTCTGATTGACATGATGATGATAGAGCCTCTGACTTCCACTTTATTGATTGTTAGAAGTTATATTAGTTACTTGAAATGGTACTGTAAAATGTGACTAGAAATGGTACTGTATAATGTGACTAGAAATGGTACTGTATAATGTGACTAGAAATGGTACTGTAAAATGTGACTAGAAATGGTACTGTGTAATGTGACTAGAAATGGTACTGTGTAATGTGACTAGAAATGGTACTGTAAAATGTGTCTAGAAATGGTACTGTATAATGTGACTAGAAATGGTACTGTATAATGTGACTAGAAATGGTACTGTATAATGTGACTAGAAATGATACTGTATAATGTGACTAGAAATGGTACTGTATAATGTGACTAGAAATGGTACTGTGTAATGTGACTAGAAATGGTACTGTATAATGTGACTAGAAATGGTACTGTATAATGTGACTAGAAATGGTACTGTGTAATGTGACTAGAAATGGTACTGTATAATGTGACTAGAAATGGTACTGTATAATGTGACTAGAAATGGTACTGTATAATGTGACTAGAAATGGTACTGTGTAATGTGACTAGAAATGGTACTGTATAATGTGACTAGAAATGGTACTGTATAATGTGACTAGAAATGGTACTGTATAATGTGACTAGTAATGGTACTGTATAATGTGACTAGTAATGGTACTGTAAAATGTGACTAGAAATGGTACTGTAAAATGTGACTAGAAATGGTACTGTGTAATGTGACTAGAAATGGTACTGTAAAATGTGACTAGAAATGGTACTGTGTAATGTGACTAGAAATGGTACTGTATAATGTGACTAGAAATGGTACTGTGTAATGTGACTAGAAATGGTACTGTGTAATGTGACTAGAAATGGTACTGTATAATGTGACTAGAAATGGTACTGTATAATGTGACTAGAAATGGTACTGTGTAATGTGACTAGAAATGGTACTGTATAATGTGACTAGAAATGGTACTGTATAATGTGACTAGAAATGGTACTGTATAATGTGACTAGTAATGGTACTGTAAAATGTGACTAGAAATGGTACTGTAAAATGTGACTAGAAATGGTACTGTGTAATGTGACTAGAAATGGTACTGTAAAATGTGACTAGAAATGGTACTGTGTAATGTGACTAGAAATGGTACTGTATAATGTGACTAGAAATGGTACTGTGTAATGTGACTAGAAATGGTACTGTGTAATGTGACTAGAAATGGTACTGTGTAATGTGACTAGTAATGGTACTGTGTAATGTGACTAGAAATGGTACTGTGTAATGTGACTAGAAATGGTACTGTGTAATGTGACTAGTAATGGTACTGTAAAATGTGACTAGAAATGGTACTGTGTAATGTGACTAGTAATGGTACTGTGTAATGTGACTAGAAATGGTACTGTGTAATGTGACTAGAAATGGTACTGTATAATGTGACTAGTAATGGTACTGTATAATGTGACTAGAAATGGTACTGTGTAATGTGACTAGAAATGGTACTGTGTAATGTGACTAGAAATGGTACTGTATAATGTGACTAGAAATGGTACTGTGTAATGTGACTAGAAATGGTACTGTATAATGTGACTAGAAATGGTACTGTATAATGTGACTAGAAATGGTACTGTGTAATGTGACTAGAAATGGTACTGTATAATGTGACTAGTAATGGTACTGTATAATGTGACTAGAAATGGTACTGTAAAATGTGACTAGAAATGGTATTGTGTAATGTGACTAGAAATGGTACTGTAAAATGTGACTAGAAATGGTATTGTGTAATGTGACTAGAAATGGTACTGTGTAATGTGACTAGAAATGGTATTGTGTAATGTGACTAGAAATGGTACTGTAAAATGTGACTAGAAATGGTACTGTGTAATGTGACTAGAAATGGTACTGTATAATGTGACTAGAAATGGTACTGTGTAATGTGACTAGAAATGGTACTGTATAGTGTGACTAGAAATGGTACTGTATAATGTGACTAGAAATGGTACTGTGTAATGTGACTAGAAATGGTACTGTGTAATGTGACTAGAAATGGTACTGTATAATGTGACTAGAAATGGTACTGTGTAATGTGACTAGAAATGGTACTGTATAATGTGACTAGAAATGGTACTGTATAATGTGACTAGAAATGGTACTGTGTAATGTGACTAGAAATGGTACTGTGTAATGTGACTAGAAATGGTACTGTGTAATGTGACTAGAAATGGTACTGTAAAATGTGACTAGAAATGGTACTGTGTAATGTGACTAGAAATGGTACTGTATAATGTGACTAGAAATGGTACTGTGTAATGTGACTAGAAATGGTACTGTGTAATGTGACTAGAAATGGTACTGTATAATGTGACTAGAAATGGTACTGTGTAATGTGACTAGAAATGGTACTGTGTAATGTGACTAGTAATGGTACTGTAAAATGTGACTAGAAATGGTACTGTATAATGTGACTAGAAATGGTACTGTGTAATGTGACTAGAAATGGTACTGTGTAATGTGACTAGAAATGGTACTGTGTAATGTGACTAGAAATGGTACTGTAAAATGTGACTAGAAATGGTACTGTGTAATGTGACTAGAAATGGTACTGTATAATGTGACTAGAAATGGTACTGTGTAATGTGACTAGAAATGGTACTGTATAATGTGACTAGAAATGGTACTGTATAATGTGACTAGAAATGGTACTGTGTAATGTGACTAGAAATGGTACTGTGTAATGTGACTAGAAATGGTACTGTGTAATGTGACTAGAAATGGTACTGTAAAATGTGACTAGAAATGGTACTGTGTAATGTGACTAGAAATGGTACTGTATAATGTGACTAGAAATGGTACTGTGTAATGTGACTAGAAATGGTACTGTGTAATGTGACTAGAAATGGTACTGTATAATGTGACTAGAAATGGTACTGTGTAATGTGACTAGAAATGGTACTGTGTAATGTGACTAGTAATGGTACTGTAAAATGTGACTAGAAATGGTACTGTATAATGTGACTAGAAATGGTACTGTGTAATGTGACTAGTAATGGTACTGTATAATGTGACTAGAAATGGTACTGTGTAATGTGACTAGAAATGGTACTGTATAATGTGACTAGTAATGGTACTGTAAAATGTGACTAGAAATGGTACTGTATAATGTGACTAGAAATGGTACTGTGTAATGTGACTAGTAATGGTACTGTATAATGTGACTAGAAATGGTACTGTATAATGTGACTAGAAATGGTACTGTATAATGTGACTAGTAATGGTACTGTATAATGTGACTAGAAATGGTACTGTATAATGTGACTAGTAATGGTACTGTATAATGTGACTAGAAATGGTACTGTATAATGTGACTAGAAATGGTACTGTATAATGTGACTAGTAATGGTACTGTATAATGTGACTAGAAATGGTACTGTATAATGTGACTAGTAATGGTACTGTATAATGTGACTAGAAATGGTACTGTATAATGTGACTAGAAATGGTACTGTATAATGTGACTAGAAATGGTACTGTATAATGTGACTAGAAATGGTACTGTAAAATGTGACTAGAAATGGTACTGTGTAATGTGACTAGTAATGGTACTGTGTAATGTGACTAGAAATGGTACTGTGTAATGTGACTAGTAATGGTACATATACAGTGTGTCCACTAAAAATGTATCCACTGCCACTGAATCTACATTATTTATTTTTCTACGATAACATGCATAACTTATTGGCACAAAAGATACGCTCATTAATTAATAAATTATACATAATACTTTTATTCAGTGACAGTTGATACATATTTGGTGGACACACTCTATACACTAGAACTTCTCTATAAAGAATTCCGGTATAGTGAAAGAGTGTCATGAGTAAGGAAGGAAGCTCTATAGTGAACAAATTTCGTATAGTCTGCCATGAAATAGCCATCAGTTTTAGAAAACCAATGGCTATTTCATGGGACACTAAAAAAATGTGTTAACTATTGAGGTTACTTCTTTACTCTGGACTCTACATTCACTATTTTATTATAGAGGAGCTTTACTGTATATTAAATTAGTGTATATATTGTGACGTCATCAGAGGTATTAATAGGTTTCTAATGAAGTCACACGTAAATAAGATAACTCGGTAAATTCCGAGTTATCGTTCAGTTCCACATTTCGATCACACTTTGATAACGCATGAAATAAATTAAAGTATGTAGATGTACATATCAGAGAAAATAACATATCTCACTATATCGTAGGCTGGAATATGAAATAAATAAAATCCGAGTCTAGCTGCGGAATATAAAAAGCAACACATGGATTTATTCCATTAGCTCTGAATATTTTATTCCATTGTGATGAGATAGAAAAGTCCCGTAGATTTTATGTGTGTGACTATTTCTGTCAGTGGAAAAGTATATCAGAGGCTCTGAAAAGATCTCCACTTTTTGTCGCTACTAAACTAATGCTATGGATGCTTTTATCCGCTTTTTTCACTGACATAATGATAAGTAGTACAATCTGAGTATTCATTAATAGTGTATGTGATTTCCATCTTCTGCCAGACTGCAATAACTGGCAAAGTGGTCTCCAAGAAATACTCTATTTTGGCTTCTGTTCACGAAAAAATATATTTAAATCACTGAAAGTAATTTAGGATTGTTCGCAGTGAAAATTTAAAGATTCTATTTCCCCTTATGTCAAGCTACAAAAATAATTAATATTTCTGATTTCTATATTAATCATATCTGATAATTCCGGGAAATTTCATTGAAATCTGTTCTCAACATTTCGATGTATTTCCTTGCTAACACAATATTGCAACAAACGCCGATGATTTCATAACCTCCCAACTCCAGTCAGTCACTCCCATATAAATCTCCTAATATTGAGTATCTGGCAACTGTAGGTCCAATCTTCGAAAGCTGTTACCCAATCTTGGAACTAATTTGGAAAACCAAAAAGTAACTTTTGCCAAAGCTGATTAATGGCTTCGGCTTGGCTAATTATAAGATCGACTTCTGCTTCGTTATCACTGGGATGAAGTAGCCCCAATGCTGTGGATACAATGGATAGCTTGGTTGTGATGAAGTAGCCCCAATGCTGTGGATACGGTATCCGGTAAATTGTTCGAAAACAATTGCTCTAAATACAGTTGCTCGAAAAACAATTGCTCGAACGAACAATTGCTCGAATGAACAATTGCTCGAATGAACAATTGCTCGAATGAACAATTGCTCAAATGATTAATTGCTCGTAAAATTAATTGTCCGAAGTGGTAGAAGAAGATGAGTCAACGAGATAGGGAGATTCGGTAGAGTAGGAAAAATATAAAAGTAAGGAAAATATAAAATAAAGTGTTACGATTTACAGAGGTCGTGCTAACTTTTTACACTAACAATAGGCCATATCGCTGTACATAGTACTCTCAAAAGCAATCAGAAAGGAAAATAGCTTCCCCGTTTAATTTTCACAATATGTCGAAAAAGATGTACTCTGCATATACGTAAGGTGATAAGAGTTCCTACAACTTAAAAGATCATCAAAAATGAAAATGAATTAGAAGAAAATTAAAAAATGCTCAAATATGTCAATTCACTACATCCACAACTATAAATGTTTTCAAATATTCAACAACTATCAACTCAACCATTAATTAAATAGTATACGTAAATCTACTGAAACTTTACTTCCGGGATGAAAAATCACTTTGCCATAACTTTGAGCAATTTCGCCTATTGAAGTGCCACATAGATACATATAGGCTAGATGAAAATTAATCTACAAAATCATTCGGGTTTTATGATAAAAAGAATATTAATAATAGCACTTCATCACATCATACCCATTCACATGTTACAGACGAGATGACACAAATGGCCTCTAGGAAAAATTTAGAAAACACAGAAAAAGCAAGATTTGAAATCAGTTATACAATGATTAATAGAAAATAGCTATGAGCAAATTGAAACAATTATTATAAATTACTAAAAAGAAACAAGTAAAATTGGTGTAGCTCTACTTCCTGAACAACTGACTTTTATAAATTTGAAAACTGTTTGCAATTTGATCATTCGATCAATTGTTCGTCCGATCAATTGTTTTTTCGAGCAATTTGTTCATTCGAGCAATTGTTTTCGAGCAGTTTACCTAGAACCGTGGATACGATGGATAGATTGGTTGTGGTGAAGTGGTGGATTGAAGCCCTCTGATCGGTGTAGAGAGTTCATACGTCATAATAACTAGTTTCTGAAGTTTGACTGGTAGTTATGACGTCATACTTGCATATCATTTCAGTTCACTTATTGGTCTAGATCTGCACGTGAGTACAGAGTAATGGGAAAATCTTAACAGTGCCTAATTCGTTCAGTTAAACTCTACATATCTTTAAAATCAGTCATTGTCTTGATCAAGCCAATGGATAAAATAAAATACTGATCTATCATTATATGTAAATGTGAAACTTAACTGAACTATAGTAGGGTAAGTACCGATCGAGTTATCGGACTGATCCACATTTTCGATCATCATATAAGAAAAAAAAAATTAAATTCTACATTCTAATAATAATAATTGTTATTTATAGTTATTCTTAATTGTTTGAAAATGTGAAACTGTCCGATAACTCGGAACATACCCTATTTTGAATCACTCGACGATATACTCTCGTAATATTTTATGTTTCCTTTTAAACTTCCTCGTATAATGATTATATTTTAGTCTCGTAAGCTTAATTGTATACTCATGGGGTTATGTTCTCATCCTTTGTATATGTTAGATACGTCTTTGTATATAGTATGGTACCTTGTTATTATCTTGTATGTTTGTTATAGTAAACATTGCCCGTACTATCAGTTAGAAAGTTATTGGTGTAACTTTTTGTGTTTCAAATTAGTGATTTTTTTAATGTACCTATCACTCGAAATAAAAACTCTTTTCAATTACATTTACTGTCGAATTTTTGTAGGAGACTTCGTAAAATTTCAATGTTCCATCTTCAAAACATATACCCAAAAGAGTTTCGTCTACTTCTTACTGTTATTCGAATCAGTTTTTTTTATTGAATCATACAGAATACAAACTCATTTTAATTACATTTACTGTCGAATTTTGGTAGAAGACTTCGTAAAACTTCAATGTTCCATCTTCAAAACACATCCCCATATCCCCAGAAGAGTTTCTTCTGTAACCAAACTCCGTCCGAAAGCCTTTCATGTTCCAAACTGAATTACTAGCGACAGAAGCCTGGTCGAAAAAGAGCCTGCTATATTTTCAAATTAGTTCAAAGACCTCGTGAGCTTCAGACGCTTTATTAAGTGTGAGGACATCTTTATGTAGTGTGAATACAGGCACTTGCTCACCATTTTACTGCTACGATCACAGCGGCCTGAAATTTATACACTGGGGATTTGGCGACGCGATGTACTTGGTCTTTCAAAAATAGGGATATCTTTTGGCATGAGTCCTAGTTGACCGTCTGCTCTTGATATGGTATAATGTTGCTATATATTCCATTGTATGACAGCCTTATCTTATATTATATAGAGATGTCACTGCGGCATTGGATGACGTTGTTATTCGTCTCTCAGTCCTTCACACTGAACCACCAGTTTGATAAGACACAGAGTAAACTAAAAGCAATATTTGTTAAGTTTAATTTTATCCTTCACATTTCTCTTTATACGTCAGTGCACCTATAGAAAATCTTGATAAATGTTCACTATTTTCCATTTTCAAATATATATATATATTGCAAGGTGTCACAGCATATTTCAAAGTGCCTATAACTTTCGGATATCTTCACGCTGTTTAAGCAGAGGTAATTTTTTGGATCTCTATTTAAGAATGACTTCATCTCCATTTTGCTGACTCAGCGTATTTCACAGATGATGTAGCATTACAGCATTTCATTATTCCGAGCGACTTGCAGGAGGTTTCGTGGCCAAATATTACTAAGCCAGGATCTTTATGCCTTCGTTTAAATTTTCAGAAGAGTATATAGCTAGGTAGGTACCTACCCTACCGACGGTGGTTTATCCATTTTAGAAAAAGGTCCGGAGCTATGGTACGTTTTTTTTATTAAATAGGTATTAGATTATAGAAATTGCTTGGCCGCTCGCTATAGAATTTATCGTATAGTTTGTCATGTGATTTGTTATTCCATGTCTTCTAGTGTCTCTTTTTTCCATAATATGTATAAATCTCCCTGTTAAAAACAACTCAATTCATTTACATCAATAATCATTTAAATCAACATTAAATGTATAAGTTTTTACCTCATTTACGTACTTTCTATTGTTCAGTTTAATATCTTTACATAATTGTTAGTGTTTACATTAGTTTATTTGGTGGGAAAGCCTTTTCCTTCCACCACCCAATAATTTTCTAGCCTGTTTCGTGACCAGAATTTATATGAGAAGTCTTCACAAAGTTCATGTATATATAAACTGCCTTTTAAAGGCTGGGTGAATTTGAAAAACTGCCATATAATGACTCTAACGTTGTACAGACAGCTAAGAAAGTTACTAGTACACCTGAGATGTTGCAATATAATTTCGATGTAAAATTACCCATTTATAATAGGGTAAGTTCTTAATTATCGGACACTTCCACGTTTTCGGTCATATAAGAAAAAAAAACGATATAATAATAATTATTTCACTAGGATTGGTTGAGTAAAATAATAATTATTAAATCGTTTTTTCTTATATGTCCGAAAATGTGGAACTGACCGATAATTAAGAACTTGCCCTATATCGTCTGTTATTGTCCATTACGGTATATATTGACGGTATTTTATCTTAAAATATCATAATTATAGTCAGGTTGTTTTGTCGAGAGGTCCGACGAAAGACGATAGACTATGAATGTTTTATATGTATGATAAATCACCATTGTAGATCTCCATCTAATGATTTATCATCGTGGATAGATGATCTTTTTATCATCGATTATAATCACCGATAGAAATCTAACGATCGGACTTTATAATTTTCCGAGATAACTCCGATGCCTATTTTTTATTGCTGATGGTACTTTTCCTCTATTTATCTATATACATTATATACCACCCTATTATTAACACTAATAGCATCATGATTTTACCATCAACTTACCTAATCAAAGATTGAGTGCTGTAACTATTTCATTATATTTAATTATTTATAATTAAACACCCACATTTCATATTAAAATAACCGTGAAGTTTTGACTGAGCTTTTTTGATTTAAAATAATTACTTAATTATACTCTCGGCAGTTCTATACTTAATTAGAATTTAGTTTCGGTTAATTTTAATATGAAATTAGATTAACATCTAAATAATATAGCAAATCTCGGTGGATTAATGTTCATAAAATATACATGATTTAAATTTGAATTGGGACATTTTTTTCCAAATATTATATTTATTATATTGCATTATAAAAATTATTCTTAAAATAGCATTCAAATATAGGTGAATATTATTAATATTAATAAATTGAATAGTATTAGATAAAGGGTAAGTTCCAAGTTATTGAACTGTTCTTCAATTTCGATCATATAAGAAAAAAAAATTATTTATCTTGTAAATAATTGTATCCATGATACCTGCAGATTTCATGGATACCAAATTGAATAATAATTTTTTTCTTATATGATCGAAAATTGAAACCGTCCAATAACTTGGAATATACCCTATCTTTACCAAGTTCAATTATGGGACATCATTATTATATTTGCTATACAATTGGCAAGGTACGCTTCCCTTCTATGATTATCGAAGATTTTAGTGGGAACTCTTGTTGTTTGATCACCTATAGGCCATCATGTGATTATTTGACCCGATTTAATCATCGATCATTTGGTCAGTTTTCATGATCGATTTTGAGATTAAAGTTAAACCTCAATCGAAAAATTATTGTTGGGTACGTTCAGAATTATCGATTGGTACCACATCTTCGATCATATAAGAAAAAGTGTAATAATTATTATTAAAATAATAATTAGTTAAATACTAATTATTATAAACTTTTAATTAAATGATCGAGAATGTAAAACCGTTCGATTATTAAGAATTTACCTTGTAATCATTGTTGGCAATCCCTACCATAATCTACTATAACCAAGGGATGCAAATCAGTTGGTGATAGTTCACTGTATTCGATAGGAGATAATCGTGCAGGATGAACATCGTTATCATCCTCTACGATTATAATCTGTAACTGTAATTTACCATGGGTACATACTACATACACAATATACATACATAACATTGACAGTTCTAGTTGATCCAAATGAAATAATATTTGATCCAAGTGAAATGATATTTCATCAAAGTTAAATAGAATATTTTATCATTCCGATACCTCACATTCTGTGTTTTGGTTGGTTTGGGTGGTTGCAATAAGAATGTCACGCTTTTAACATTTAAAATATAAAGAAATATTTGTATAATTTATGAGAGATTATGATCATAATCTCAAATTGTCACCTTAATCTTTTATTGACAACCATAATCTTTCATTGTCCACCATAATCTTTAATTGCCCACCATAATCTTTAATTGCCCACCATAATCTTTAATTGCCCACCATAATCTTTCATTGAATGATTATGGTGGGTAATGAAAGATTATGGTGGGTAATGAAAGATTATGGTGGGTAATGAAAGATTATGGTGGGCAATGAAAGATTATGGTGGGTAATGAAAGATTATGGTGGGTAATGAAAGATTATGGTGGGCAATGAAAGATTATGGTGGGTAATGAAAGATTATGGTGGGTAATGAAAGATTATGGTGGGTAATGAAAGATTATGGTGGGTAATGAAAGATTATGGTGGGCAATGAAAGATTATGGTGGGCAATGAAAGATTATGGTGGGCAATGAAAGATTATGGTGGGCAATGAAAGATTATGGTGGGCAATGAAAGATTATGGTGGGTAATGAAAGATTATGGTGGGTAATGAAAGATTATGGTGGGTAATGAAATATTATGGTGGGCAATGAAAGATTATGGTGGACAATGAAAGATTATGGAGGACAATGAAAGATTATGGTGGACAATGAAAGATTATGGTGGACAATGAAAGATTATGGAGGACAATGAAAGATTATGGTGGACAATGAAAGATTATGGTGGACAATGAAAGATTATGGAGGACAATGAAAGATTATGGTGGACAATGAAAGATTATGGTGGACAATGAAAGATTATGGTGGGCAATGAAAGATTATGGTGGGCAATGAAAGATTATGGTGGGCAATGAAAGATTATGGTGGGCAATGAAAGATTATGGTGGGCAATGGAAGATTAGGGTGGGCAATGAAAGATTAGGGTGGGCAATGAAAGATTAGGGTGGGCAATGAAAGATTAGGGTGGGCAATGAAAGATTATGGTGGGCAATGAAAGATTATGGTGGGCAATGAAAGATTATGGTGGGCAATGAAAGATTATGATTGGCTAATCATAATCTCTCATAAATTATACATATATTTTTTATATTTTAAATGTTAAAAAGCGTGGCATTTTTCTTGCAACCAACCAACCAACCAACCAACCAACCAACAGACAAAGACACAAAATGTGAGGTATCGGAATGATAAAATATTCTATTTAACTTGGATCAAATATTATTTCACATGGATCAAATTCAATTGCATAGGGATCAAATTCAATTGCATAGGGATCAAATTCATTTAAGGATCAAATTCAATTGCATAGGGATCAAATTCAATTGCATAGGGATCAAATTCATTTAAGGATCAAATTCAATTGCATAGGGATCAAATTCAATTATTGCATAGGGATCAAATTCAATTAGGGATCAAATTCAATTGCATAGGGATCAAATTCAATTATTGCATAGGGATCAAATTCAATTAGGGATAAATTCAATTGGGGATCAAATTCAATTATTGCATAGGGATCAAATTCAATTAGGGATCAAATTCAATTGCATAGGGATCAAATTCAATTATTGCATAGGGATCAAATTCAATTAGGGATCAAATTCAATTGCATAGGGATCAAATTCAATTATTGCATAGGGATCAAATTCAATTAGGGATCAAATTCAATTGCATAGGGATCAAATTCAATTATTGCATAGGGATCAAATTCAATTAGGGATCAAATTCAATTGCATAGGGATCAAATTCAATTATTGCATAGGGATCAAATTCAATTAGGGATCAAATTCAATTGCATAGGGATCAAATTCGATTGCATGAGGATCAAATTCGATTGCATAGGGATCAAATTCAAATTCACTTGGATCAAATATTATTTCATTTGGATCAACTAGGACTGTAAATGGTATATCACGCCTTCGGTAGAGGAAGGGCTTAAGCCAGAAACTTTTAAAAGAATTTTTTTTATAGAAAAGTTATCCTTATAACTAAAATAAAATTTCGGGTATGCAGAAATAGGTAAAAGTACATTAATCGTCTGTTATATCTCAGTAAACCAACAAAAACATATCTACAAGCTTTGGATACTGCTGAACAATTTCACAATGTGGCTTAGATCCTTCCTCCACCTAAGGCCTGGTTCACACAATCAGATTAATCTTAAGATCAATCGTCAGACCTCAGATCGAATGAAAACTCTGTCGCGTTTAGACGCATCCAATTAATCCCAAGATATGTCCAGCTCATGGTATAGTAACAGTACAAGGTATGCTAGCGTGAAAGTACTCTTCAACCCTCACACCCGTGCGGGAGTGTTTTGTGACGTCATAGAAGTGAAAATAAAAACAGTGTTTACCCTGCCATTTCAAGGAAAACGACCACATAAGTTATACTTTTGTGATCTTTATAAAAATATGACATGTAAAATATTTTAATCCATGGAGTTATTAATTCCCTGAAACTATTTATTATAGAAAACACTAATTTTGAAACAAAGGAAAATAATTCAATTAATTAATGTTTATTAAATCTGTCTTATCTACCATTTTTATGATTGCATAATATTACCTAACTAAATGAAAAGAATCTACTATAAGATAAAAAAGCTCTATTTAGTCTCTTTCGAGGTCATACCTTATATATAGTTATTTTATTATGGTCCAGTTCATAGTTATATTATGGGCATAATTAACAAGATATCGTCAGATCACTGTTTAGAACTTCAGGCCAAGGATTAGATCGGAATCTTACGAGTGGGAGGAGCAAAATATCAAGCAAGCACATCCGATAAACAGATCAATCGTACGATGCATCGTACGACGAAAATAAATACCCATTTTTGCTGACTAATTGAAGATGATTTTTCTGGTTTAGAATAACCTAACTATTGGTTAGTACTATGGTTGTGACAATATGCATTTAAAGTCGTATATCTTCAGAATACCACAGACAAAACTAAATGAAATGGTATCGAATACTATATACCACTGTTTTAAAATGATTCAATACTCTTTAATTCACTCTGTCTTTAATATTTTCGGGATCTATGATTTTAAAAGCATATTGTCACAACCCTAGTTATTACGAACTGGGTGAATAAATTGTATAATTTGTCTTTCAAACTAACAATACTCTCCCTAAACTAAATATATTAAGGTATTCATATAGTTTAGAGTATGTTGTTGGTGTTGTTATTGTTGTTGGTGTTATGATCTATAGCCTCTACATGCTATGTGTGGTCTAACATATTGTGATTTATTGTGTCCTGATTTGTATCACTCATGTGTTACTTATAAGGTTAGAACGTGCAAAAGGCAAGTGGTTTTTCAGTGACATGTTCTGTAGTTATTTGAGCTTATCTTTCGCTCCTATCTTCAAAATGTATTGGATTAATGTATGATATGTATGACATGGAATAGAAGATACGAGTAAGTAACTGTTTTGATTATATGAAACTTACTAGTCTTTGAAATTGAAATATGAATGCCTTTCTTTGATGGCAATTAGACACATGGCATAGACAAGTGGCACATATAAAATCTATGCATGGCATATCTTCACATAGCATATCTTCATATGACATATCTTCACATATGGCATATCTTCACATATGGCATATCTTCACATGGCATATCTTCACATGGCATATCTTCACATGACATATTTTCACATGACATATTTTCACATGACATATCTTTACATGGCATATTTTCACATGACATATCTACACATGACATATCTACACATGACATATCTTCACATGACATATCTTCACATGGCATATCTTCACATGGCATATCTTCACATGGCATATCTTCACATGGCATATTTTCACATGGCATATTTTCACATGGCATATTTTCACATGACATATCTTCACATATAGCATATCTTCACATGGTATATCTTCACATGGCATATCTTTACCATGGCATACCTTTACTTGGCATATCTTCACATGGCATATCTTCACATGGCATATCTTTACCATGGCATACCTTTACTTGGCATATCTTCACATGGCATATCTTTACATGGCATATTTTCACATGGCATATTTTCACTTTGTATATCTTCACATGGCATATCTTTACCATGGCATACCTTTACATGGCATATCTTCACTTGGCATATCTTCACATGGCATATCTTCACATGGCATATCTTCACATGGCATATCTTCACTTGGCATATCCAAATTGCAAGCTACATTCAAATCATATTTCTTGAAAGTAAGTTATGGTGGGGCCATAGAAGATTAAGAGACACCTTATCTCTATTTTCCATTGCCCCACCATAACTATCTCACTGTCTATGTACTTCCAAACGCTTTATCTTAACACTCTATTGTAGTAATATTATTGTAGCAATATTAACTTTATCTTAACAGTGTTTATATTATTATTAAGCTATGAATTGAGCGTGGTGATTGGCAGCGTGACGTCACAGATCAGCCCCAATCCAACCAATGGCGTGCCTGCATAGCACACTGTAGTAATGGCCACAGCGTCAGTCGGTTAATGAGTTGCCTAATTGCTTAATTGTTTATTTAATTAGGGAAGCAAAATGTAATTAAGGAGACAATGTTCGTGAATCAACAGACACAATGCGTCTGTACGGGGTGTTAGATGTGAATACTGCCTTAGATATCATATCTAGGAGATATGGAGGTGCTGCCTTGCTTATCGTATCTAGGAGATATGGAGGTGCTGCCTTGCTTATCGTATCTAGGAGATATGGAGGTGCTGCCTTGCATATCGTATCTAGAAGATATGGAGGTGCTGCCTTGCATATCGTATCTAGGAGATATGGAGGTGCTGCCTTGCATATCGTATCTAGGAGATATGGAGGTGCTGCCTTGCATACCATATCTAGGAGATATGGAGGTGCTGCCTTGCTTATCGTATCTAGAAGATATAGAGGTGCTGCCTTTAATATCGTATCTAGAAGATATGGAGGTGCTGCCTTTAATATCGTATCTAGAAGATATAGAGGTGCTGCCTTTAATATCGTATCTAGAAGATATGGAGGTGCTGCCTTGCATATCGTATCTAGAAGATATGGAGGTGCTGCCTTGAATATCGTATCTAGAAGATATGGAGGTGCTGCCTTGCATATCATATCTAGAAGATATGGAGGTGTTTACCGTTAACACTGTCTTAGATATTGAGTTAATGTGCAAACTACAGACCTATTTCGTTGTTACCTGTCCTGAGTTTAGTCTTTCAAAGAGGAAGAAAGCAATACAGGAAGAAAGTAATTACTTGAAGAGAAGAGGAGTGTTATGCGATGGTGAGCTGTTTGGTTTTAGATAGAAACGTACAAACACCAATGCGATGATAGAAAGTGAAATGATAGAGACTATGTTTCTTTCTCTTCTCGTTTACTCCATACAAGCTTTTGATTGTATGAATCATGGAATTCTATTTTCTAAAATGCAACATTATGGTATTCTTGGGTTCATAATCAAAGGTTCAAGTCGTATCTTGAGAATAGGAGTCAGTATGTCGAGCTGGGTGGCTGCTCATCTTGTGTAATTTATAGATACAGAAGTACCTCATGAGTCAATCTTAGGTTCTCTCCTCTTGCTTTTGTTTATCAATGATATTACATGTTGAGGAGTCCGTATGTCGGGCTGGGCGGCTTTTAAGTTTGAAAAATTTAAGTTTAAATTATAATAAATTACTACCAAACATAGGTATCACAATTGCATCAGGTACTCTCTAATTTATCCCTATTCTCTGTATGGAATAGAAGTATATTTCAGCGTTGGTAAATGTAACCGTGATAGATTGTTTAATTGTATGTCAAAAAAGGCAGTTAGAGCTAGAAATTCTCTACCCTACAATCAATGAATTGTTTAAATCTGGCAAATTGTTGAAATTAGAAAACATCCATGCTTATCAGTGTTCGCTTTATGTGTACACGGGTGTTTGCCACCATTGTGATATTAACTTAAGTATCTTGCCAAGAAATAGACATGCACTCTCACAATGTTAGCAATAATTTAGCTTTCAGTGTTCCTTAATTCAAAATATCTCACTCTCAACAATGTATCACTTACATAGCTGTTAAAATATGGAAAAATACAGTAAAAGTAAATCAAAATCAAATTTCGGATCGTAAATGTGAAACATTAAAAAAAAATTTAATAACGAAATGAAAATCAAAATTTGATATCAATATTTTAATAAATTTTTAAACATTCAGGCTTGTAAATGTTTATGTTTATGTTTAAATATGATACCGCTAATACGCGTCAAGCCATATAGAGAGTTCTAGATATCAAATTTATTCTTCTTCAATATTCAAGATGGAATATTATTCAATGGAAAGGTCATTCTTTGATAATTCAAGCAAATATTTATTAGTAATTATAAATATTTTAAATTAATTAAATTTATTTCCTTGTTTTACTTGAAAAATAGTTCAGACCGTTAAAGTAAATCACAAAAATTCGGACCGTAAAAGTAAAGAAGAAAAAAATCCGGACCGTAAAAGTAAAGAGATATCTTCTTTTTTTCTGTGTCGGATAATGGCAACGTTCCATCATTTAAAAGAAAATTAAAAACTACCATTGAATAGATATTTATTGCTTATTAGATCTTTTTAAGCATTTTGTAAAATACTGAAAATGATTGTTAATTGTTTTTATTTTGTGTTGATATAGGAATTAAAATGTTTAAGTTTAGTATTTGTATGCCCCTGAGGCCAGACAATTTTGCGAGGGTAAATAAAACAATACGTATTTGCCATCTATCATCGAAAAGGTGAAATACATTTTTTTTAATTCAAGTTAAAACTTTTATTCTGAGTAGTTAATATAGGTATATTTTCAGGTGAACACCTTTTTCTCTCTTCTTCATTTCTCTTGTATCTTCTTCTTCGTTTCTCTTGTATCTTTTTCTTCATTTGCCCCCAGAGGCTCTATCCTGAAGCTGTCTGTGGTGAATGGAAGAGAAGGGGAGGGGTGGCCCTTGGGCCCCGAACTGTTGTAATTTGGATTATGATTGTCTTTTTTCATTTTTACCATGTTTATCATTTTTTTAACACTACTTGCAGTTTTAGAGGATAGCGCTAGGGTTATGCTCTTCAACTACGAGGTCTTATATTTTGTGTTAGGTAGGCTCGTAGGCTTCATTTACTATCACCTCTTCATTTTCCTCTTCCATCCGTGAGTGCAGCCACCGGTGCTTGTGTCCCGTTTCGTCACATTCCTTGGTAAGTGACTGTATTCACGGAGTAGCTTTTCTGCATCCATGAGCATTGTCACCGACGGTGGTAAGTGACTTTGTTCATGGAGCCACTTTCCTCTCTGACTGCTTCTTCCAGTCCCTTGTATTTAATTTCATTTTGACGTCAGCGATATGGCCTTTGGTTCCGAAGCAGACGTTAAACCCATACTAAAAAAAAAATTCTTCATTTCTATTGTGTCTTCATTCATTGTTATTTCTCAGTTCGTTGATTCAGAATTATATATTTTTTTATATTGAATAGTTAATAATTATTACCTTGCAAAGTTGTGATAGTTATTTATTACCTTCACCAAATTGCGGAAAGTTATATTTTGATTGGGAATAGTTATATACTTTATATGTATATTGTTATTCGCATAACTAAAAGTATTAAACCAAATTGTCTGAAATTTGGTGGGACTATTGGTCGTTATCCAGGAACCATTTGATTAGATTTTGGGAGCGATCGGGTCAAAGGTCAAGATCGCGAAAAGCTCAAAATGAACATAAAAATAAAAATGCGGTGAAGTTATGCACTCTACGAGTGCCCGTTCTAGTTTTTAATGTTATATATAGGTTGCCCAAGAAGCTTTTAGCTTTAAGGGCCTTAAATGTTCTATATATAAATTAGATAAATATATAGTAATGATGAGATCGACTCCTTAACTCTGTTCATAATTGTTAGAGAACATTAATTAGTAAAGAATAAGATATGATGGAAGTGTTAACTACAAACACTGTCTAGATATGATATCTAAGATTAACTCTCTTAGATATCATAACTAGGGAACAAGTACCTACTGTGTGGATATCATATCTAAGACTCACTGTCTTAGATATGATATCTTGGCTCCTATCTTTCTATTTGTATATTGCTTTATTTCTTTGAATATCAAATACAAGGGGTATAGCAAGAATAATGTATAAAAAGATGGGGTGACTTCCGAGTTAGCGGACGGTTTCACATTTTCGATCATAGATAATTTATTTTATAAAGTTTTTAAAATGATCCGTCAAATTAAATTTATCTATACTTTTTCTGATATATTCGAAAATAGGGGAGTGTCCAATAAGTTAGAACTAACCCAGTATAGATAACAGTACATTAGATTTAAAGCAGAATTACCTGCCTATATATACAGGGTGGGGCGTAAGTTTGGAAGCAAATGAAAGTGCATATTATAATCCAACGAAAAATATATTTAATAATTTACAGTTATGTATTATTACATAAGGGTTTTAAGAATTCAAGAATCATAAATTTATTCAAAATGTCCCCCTTGTTTTTAATAACAGCCTCAAATCTCCTCCGAACTCCTCCTACTGCGGCACGCAACTGTTCTTGTGAAATTTCCTTCCAAGATCTCTGGAGCGAACGCTTTAAATCATCCACACTGCGATGGAATTTACCACAGGCCTTTGATTCAAGAATGGTCCATACCGAAAAGTCCATAGAATTAACATCTGGAGAGCAGGGAGGCCACATTTCTTTGGACCAAAACCGTGGAAGATGGTCATGGCACCAGTTTTGAGTGACATTTGCAGTATGTGAAGTCGCGCCGTCTTGCTGAAATGTCCATAGAGTGTCATTACCGAAGTGATCCTTAGCTGACTCCAACATTGGCGTCAAAATATTCTCTATATAACATTTAGCATTGATTTTGGCGCCTTGTTCCACAAAAATTAAAGGATATCTCCAAGTTTCTGAAACGGCGGCCCAGACCATTACTGAAGCAGGTTTCATGGTTCTGTGGACAGTTTTTTGGTTGTATGGGATGTCTTTTGCACTTTTACCAATTATTCTGTCATTCCTCCGGTTGTGAGCCATTTCCACTGTGAAATATTTTTCGTGAGACCAAACAATTTCACCAGCCGTGCCAGACTTCAATTCTCTCAGAAGTGCTTTGCTTCTCTCCAATCTCTTTTTCTTTACAGCTTCTGACAGAGTCTGTCTCTTTTGGAGGGTGAAAGAGGACATCTTTAGGTCTTCTTTGACAACTCTTCTCATTGTTCTGGGACTCACATTAGCTGTTTTGGCTAACAATCGTATTGACCTTTTCGGGTTCCTCCTGATCTTCTCTCGGGCACATTTTATCAGTTGTTTGGTGCGTTGTGAGCGTGGTCTACCACTTCTTGGACGATCAGTCAAGTCTCCTCTCTCATTAAAACGCTTCACACACTTCCAAACAGTCGATTTCGCTATTGAGAGAGTCTTTGAAATGACGGAATCTGACTTCCCGGCACGGTGTAGAGCAATAATGGCTTGTCTTTTGTCTGACATTTTTGAATTTACTAAATTTTTGTAAAAAATAACACTGCCACGTCATAATGTAGTGTCTCTACTATAGTTCAAACCCTATCACCTACTTAGGAACTTATTTTTAAGAATTATATTAATGTTTGAAAAATTGCTTCCAAACTTACGCCCCACCCTGTATAAACTAAATACAAACCTTAAATTTTAAAAAATTGAACGTTCATTAATAAATATTTACTTTTAATTTAAATTCAATTGTCAACCTATTTAACCGCTACACAAAAGCAGAAGACAACATAACCGTGCATAATCCAAGCAATGAAGGCTATCTTCCAAAGCAATGAAGGCTATCTTCCAAAGCAATGAAGGCTATCTTCCAAAGCAATGAAGGCTATCTTCCAAAGCAATGAAGGCTATCTTCCAAGGCAATGAAGGTAAAGAATTAAAGTTCTAAAAGTTGAGAGGCGCGTTTGTCAATTCATTAGATCGAAAGTGAGCGAAAATCTTGATTCGAATCGTCAAAACGCAACGACGCGGAGAACCAATTTCACGGCAACTGATTTTGAGGAGGGAAACTGCAGGGAGGAGCTGATTAGTGGGCTATTTGCAGAGAGGAGCTGATTAGTGAGCTATGTGCAGAAATTATTATTCATTTATTTTTCACTCAATAATCACTATTTTTTCATCTAGAAATTATGAGGAATTCATTGTTTCAATCTTACAAACTAAATGTTTCATATTGTATATAAATTACTTAAGGTATATATAAAACTATATAATAATTTAAATGAAATATTAATTATTATACAAATATCTCGTACTTGATCGAAAATATGGAACGGTTCGCTAACTCGGCACTCGCTCTTAATTTTAAGTTCAAGTGAAAATCCGTTAGTCGTTAGGTCTTCACCATCGGCCTACCGGTTCACTGCCGTTAGCATACCCTCATATAAACTTAGCTAATATAAAGCATTATTTTGGTACCTACTCTGCTTTTTATTTAATTGTTCTATATGCAAATTCAGCACTAAAAGTTAACCAGTACTTTAATTGCATTGAATTTAGCGCTGCGTGAAATGAAATTAAATGCTAGGAAGAGTTTTTCGGTGTTATATGATGAGGAGAAATTAATTACTCTGTACTTTGTTAGTTAATGCTAAATAATGAACTAATGGCCACTCCATTGATTTAAAGATTAATCTTATTCCGTGGATTAAGAATAATAATAGTAATTGCATGATACTGTCTGTCGTTCATGTTAAATGAATAATTTAATTATAAGTTATATCTATATTCATTCACATAATAATAATTTAGATATAATATACAATTAGATATACATTCCCAAATAATAATATAAATATTAAATAAACAGTAAAAATAGAAAAGGGGGAACGAACAACATGGATTCTATTGCAATTATTTATATATTTTAGTGTAACGATATATAATTCACAATCTCTATTGTATGTAGATTCTGATGTGATAAATTTATATAACAATAAGACAAATTAATATCATATGACAAATATATGCAGAAACTTACATACTTCCAATTTGTATGTACTGTTGTATATTTAAATTAATACTATTTACTCCTGACCACACACATATTTTGTTTCAGCATTAACGGTTGTTGAACAAAGTACAAGCTAAGTGTCCTTTCTTTTCTATTCATAAACTGTTCGAAGTTAAATTCTATGGACAATAAACAGCTTGTGTTTATATACTCTGTAATTTACATTCATTTAAGGTTTAAACCAACTGCACTGTAGCGAGTTAGTGAATAGAAGAAAAAGTAAGGGACCTAGAACTGAACCCTGTGGTACCCCACTGATAAAATACGATTGCTACAGGAATTTAGAATTAGAACATTGGTATCTTTTATCGTGCTTTTATTTGATTGTTATTTATTAGGTTAAAATATATCAAGCTGAGTATATTTAATCACAATATTTGAAAAATAATATAAACTTGGGAATATAATTTTTTTTTTATAACGTCAGTCTGATTTAATTATTTATATATTCTTAGCCTACTTAGTATTCCAAGCATTTATTACTTGGAAAATTCTTAGAATTCTTAAATTGCTGTTGAATGAGGAAATGGAGAACTTACATCACTCAGACCCCAACACTGAACCACCAATCTGCTAAAGGAAGATCTATTGATGAACATTTAATCTTTTCATCATTGCATGATCTTAGTATTCACAAATAATGATTAAGATCTAGAGGCAAAGATTTAAACTGTTGCATGACCACATCGATCAATCTCTACGCTGTCAAAACAATGCATTTTCTTGCCTTAATTCTAACCCTAGGTTCATTTCCAAAGTGCATATCCCGATGACTTCATGATACCATAGATGTTATCAAACTTACCTAGTTACCACCCACAATGAACACTGTGAACGGGGTGTGTACCGTCTGAACAAAAGGTTAGTGTTGAAACATTCCGAGAAATTATTATACTTTTAACAAGCTTCGAAAAATAGAAATTTTAAACTGGATATTTTAAAAACGTCTACGATTTATTTTATTACTATTAACTATGGGTAACTTATGAAAAAATATAAAGTATTTGATTTAAGTTTTTGTTTAAAATATTTGATATTAAACTTAATTTTACTGAATATTACACATTTTATTAATTGGTATATTACTCCTTGTATCGGTACATATTTGCCTTAGTTGTATCGGTATACTTGCCTTAGTCGTATCGGTATATTTGCCTTAGTCGTATCGGTATATTTGCCTTAGTTGTATCGGTATACTTACCTTAGTTGTATCGGTATATTTGCCTTAGTTGTATCGGTATATTTGCCTTAGTCGTATCGGTATACTTGCCTTAGTTGTACCTATCGGTATACTTGCCTTAGTCGTATCGGTATATTTGCAATATAGATGTATCAGTATATTAGCGTTAGTTGTATCGGTATATTAGCGTTAGTTGAATCGGTATATTTGCCTCTATTGTATCAATATATTTGCCTCCACTGTATCGGTATATTTGCCTCATTGTATCGGTATATTTGCCTCCACTGTATCGGTATATTTGCCTCCACTGTATCGGTATATTTGCCTCATTGTATCGGTATATTTGCCTCCACTGTATCGGTATATTTGCCTCATTCTATCGGTATATTTGCCCCATTGTATCGGTATTCATTTTCCAATCTCTACTCCACAGTCCATTTATTCTCTAAATAATTTAACCAATCCTAACAATAAATATTTAATAAGTTTTTCTTTGACTGGTTGTACTTTGTGTTTGAATAATTTAAAATTATTCTCCATTGTTGTCCAATAGTAGCTGTCTTCCTTTTTAATATATATATCTCTTTAAAATATTTCCTTAATTGCATTGGAACTATTTTACAAGTTATTTTAATGAATGGCAAGAATAAATTCTTATCCTAATTTGAATTTATGATTATAAAGAGTTATTTTAATCAGTATGGCATTAGAAAACGTATTGGAAATACGTTTTCTGTTCTAACAACTTATCGAATAGAGATTAATGAACTTAATGACTTCTATATTTGATTTAACTAAATACATTGTTTTCAGTTCAAACAGATATTTAAAATGTTAACTTTGATGATTGTACTTAACATTAAGCCAAACACTGCCCCAGTAACTAACCATAACAACGTGTAGTTAGCCTGTGGGCATAGGCTGGTATCTCTATACCCCTAATGGATACATTATGCCTAGTAGCCCCGAGGGTGAAAAGCCCATAACCCGACAGGTAACACGATCCTTAAAACAATAACATGCGTTAACCTACATCAGTAATGTTATTAGAGATAATGAAAGCGAGGATGCGCTTATAGATAAGAGACTTTGAATAACTTATTAATGTGAACCTCATGGGTGATCTCTTACTTAGAATAATTAAATATTAAATTGTGGAATGCCTTGCCTCTTGATTTGCGAAGTGAACAATCCATAAATAGGTTCTGTTCGGTGTACAAGGCTTCATTATTTGTAAAGTACAACATTTAGTTGTGCTTCTTGTGCATGCTACGCATTATCTCCTTTGTGATCCTTTAATGTGTAATGTTATGTATTTGGAAATATAAAACTTCTTTTGTATAAGTAGTGATGATAAACTGAGAAGAATTTTTTTTAACAATTAAAAGTCAGTTCCTTATAAATAAGTGTACTCAAGAAGTTGCTTTTGTATTGATTAAACTTTTACTTGTATATCATTGTATTGATGATTGTTATATACTTATCGTGTGTTTAAATAGGATGCCCTTAAAGCCTCGTAGCTTTCAAATTTTTAATGAATTTTCCCTGTATTGATAGATGGAGTAGGAGAGACTAACCCGACTCTTCTACTTCTTTGTAAGGGTTTTTTGAGGAAATAAATAAATAAAAATAAATAAAAAATAAAAAATATCATTAATGCTAAAGTTAATCTTAATTTTTATATCAGATTTCTTTTGAATTCTTCCCTCATATGTTTTACGGTATAGAACTTATTCCCCTTTGGATAAAATCCCCTCCTCTTTTATTTAAAGAAATACCCTTCAAATCAGTCCCTTTTCTTTACCTCAGTGGATGAAAAACTCTTCATTTCCTGGTTTCTTCATCCCTCCTCTCACTCCCCCCCCCCCTTCCTTAATGAATAGAGTCTAATCAGGTGAATTGATTGCCTGATTGAATGGGCACAGACACTTACTTTCCGCTCAGAAAATATCACATAGAGGAGGAAATCAAATCACTGATGAAATTCGCCAAACAGCGCCCTATAACTTGTCAAACAGTGCCTCCTATCTTGTCAAACAGCGCCTCATAACTTGTCAAACAGCGCCTCATAACTTGTCAAACAGCGCCTCATAACTTGTCAAACAGCGCCTCATAACTTGTCAAACAGCGCCTCATAACTTGTCAAACAGCGCCTCATAACTTGTCAAACAGCGCCTCTTATCTTGTCAAACAGCGCCTCATAACTCGCAGCATATTCCCCCATCATTTGTTGACTATTTCTTTGTATTCAGATTTAGTGCAGATGCTATAGATGCATCTGATGAAATTCTTTCGCTGGAGTCTTTCAGTGTTTCCAAGTTAATTCGATTTCCAATTTCGGATGAAATTCGAACAAACCCATGTGTTAGTTCGTCAGTGGAGATGCTCACTTTTTGCCCTTTTTTCCTCTGGCGTGAGAATGAAATAAAGTCAATGGTTTATTTCTGTTTTGCTAAATATTGATTGTGAGGAAGAGTCTCCTAGTGAAGTACTGACACTATTGCAGTCGCTAGAAAAGGAGAAAAAATGTTCGGGACATTGAAAATAAGAAAAACAGATTTAAATGCAGTAGGTAAATGTTAGAGACGTGTTCATTTACAGTCCTTGTCAACAATGATGTTATATTTGTTTGTTTGTTGTTAGGAATCTAAGTACTCATCCATATTGTATAGAGTTTATTATATGCCCGAAAAGTATTTTTTATACTTATATATGGGCTTGAACGTAAAAGTCCTATTGTTCTTTATTTTTTTGTTTAGTAATTATAATATTCTTTTGTATATGTTGTAAACTTTTAATTCAATAAAGATGTTCAATGTTTTGTACTTGATATTGTGTAAATTCTATACACAATAAAAGTTAAAAAGGTCTGATTACTTTTTTCAAAAACTATTTACTATAAACAATTTCTTTTCTTTCGTAGCATTTCTCCGAATCAGTGCCTTCTAATTTTAAGTACTCTGTTCGTTAGTGAAGGGTGTCTGTGTTACACTTCACAGCTCAATGTGCTGACTAAGGAAATATTAGAGGGAAGGGTCAACAGGGGGAAATACTTTGGCTAGAGCGTTGAGTACATCTTCATAACGGGGTGGAGTGATAAATACCATGTGGTGTGAATAAATACCATGTGGTGTGAATATATACCATGTGGTGTGAATATATACCATGTGGTGTGAATATATACCATGTGGTGTGAATATATACCATGTGGTGTGAATATATACCATGTGGTGTGAATATATACCATGTGGTGTGAATATATACCTTGTGGTGTGAATATATACCATGTGGTGTGAATATATACCATGTGGTGTGAATAAATACCATGTGGTGTGTATATATACCATGTGGTGTGAATAAATACCATGTGGTGTGAATATATACCATGTGGTGTGAATATATACCATGTGGTGTGAATATATACCATGTATATATACCATGTGGTGTGAATAAATACCATGTGGTGTGAATAAATACCATGTGGTGTGTATATACCATGTGGTGTGAATAAATACCATGTGGTGTGAATATATACCATGTATAAATACCATGTGGTGTGAATAAATACCATGTGGTGTGAATAAATACCATGTGGTGTGAATAAATACCATGTGGTGTGAATAAATACCATGTGGTGTGAATATATACCATGTGGTGTGAATAAATACCATGTGGTGTGAATATATACCATCTATATATACCATGTGGTGTGAATAAATACCATGTGGTGTGAATAAATACCATGTGGTGTGAATAAATACCATGTGGTGTGAATATATACCATGTGGTGTGAATATATACCATGTGGTGTGAAAATATTCCATGAGGTGTGAATATATACCATGTGGTGTGAATATATACCATGTGGTGTGAATATATACCATGTGGTGTGAATAAATACCATGTGGTGTGAATATATACCATGAGGTGTGAATATATTCCATGTGGTATGAATATATACCATGTGGTATGAATATATACCATGTGGTGTGAATAAATACCATGTGGTGTGAATATATACCATGTGGTGTGAATAAAAATACCATGTGGTGTGAATAAATACCATGTGGTGTGAATATATTCCATGAGGTGTGAATATATACCATGAGGTGTGAATATATTCCATGTGGTATGAATATATTCCATGTGGTATGAATATATACCATGTGGTGTGAATAAATTCCATGAGGTGTGAATATATACCATGTGGTGTGAATAAAAATACCATGTGGTGTGAATAAATACCATGAGGTGTGAATATATACCATGAGGTGTGAATATATACCATGAGGTGTGAATATATACCATGTGGTGTGAATATATACCATGTGGTGTGAATATATACCATGTGGTGTGAATATATACCATGTGGTGTGAATAAATACCATGTGGTGTGAATATATAC